>JAGVVM010002548.1:0-16435 GCA_019149425.1 Psidium friedrichsthalianum
AAGTTTGAGATTTTTTTGCTATTGGGCTGACTTTTGAATACCCTTTTCACGTGGCCGAAGATAGGAATGTTTAGCATATATCTTCTCAATTTAACATTCCCGATGTGTGCCCCACATGCAATTTTTCTGCCGCCATGGATCTTCAACAAGCTTGGCAAAATTTTCTCACTTCGGGCTCAATCCAGAAAATTAAATTCAGAATTATCAACTTGAGTTGATCCGCTGCCAATCTAATTAAATGCAAATGCATGATTTATAAAATAAACATGAATGATGATTTTTTTTAAGGAATTAAATTTAACTCCTGATTTTTATGCAAAATAAATGATTAAAAGAAAATCAAAATTTAGGTGTCAACAATTCTTAAATTATATCGTAATGCACTCTGATTAGAAGGAATTGTGAGGATTGGCATGGCTAGGTATTTTGTAATTATAATGAATGCTCATTCTTAATAAGGCTCCGTTTGTTTCATGAAAAGGACGAGATTTTCGAAAAATATTTTTCGAAATTATTTTTCAAGAAAATGACAATATTTTTTGGTGTTTGGCTAAAATATAAAAAATGCTTGAAAAATATTTCTTGTCATTTGGTATGAAAAATCGGATTTGATTGTCTCCCATGAATTCCTTTTAATAATTTTTTATTTTCAATTTTTATTTTTTATAAAAATTTGATTTTTAAAAATTATTTATCTTTTTATTTTTCTTGTTTATTTTTTTTTCCTTCTGGTTTTGCCCAGTCACTAGTCGTAGGTGAGCTCAAGGCTCGCCAACCTATGTAATGACTGATCGTTAGGTTGTCGGCAATCACTGAGGTTCGCGATCGGCAAAGGAAGGCGGAAGTAGCGACATGGGAGAAAGGGGGGAGGAGAAGGAAGCAGGAGAAAATAAAAAAGAAAAGAAAAAAAGAAGAAAAAAATTAAAAAAGATAAAAATTAATAAAAATAAAATAAAGTAAAAATTAATTATAAAAAAGGAAATGGGAAAGAGAGGAGTAAGGAAATATGAGAAAAATGTCTTCCTCTTCTAAAAAAGAGGAAAATATTTTTCTCCACTTTTGATGGGATTTTTTCATTGGTAAATTAAAAATATTTTTCTAGACTAACTTATTTTGTGTGAACCACATACCAGAAAATCCAAAAAACGTTTGAAAGTTTTTTTTTTCGCAAAACAAACGGAACCTAAGAGGATTACTTGATTCATAAGAGGATTACTTGATAAGGTGGCAATTAATTACGTGTGGCCGCGCAAGAGGACCACTCGGTATCCAACTGATGTGCCCGGTTCCCTTGATGGGCCGAATGGGCTGGGCTTTCCTTCGGCTGTAAAATTATTGGGCCCAATTGGACCAAATCAACCCCAGTCAACCGGTTGGCTCAGGTTCTCGTGATCGCTCGTTGTTTCCCAAATTTCCTAAATTTGTTGGGCTCCCTTGACTAAAAATGCGCGAGTTGATTTTATTGTAAAAGTCAGCCATCGATTAAATCCTAATCCGAGTATTGATCACCTGTCAAAACTTCCTTATTTGAAAGTGACAAAATCTGATCCAAGATTTTTAGTTGCATTTGTCCCGTAGATAAAATGTATAGAAGAAATCATTCTAAAGAAATGATTCGAAACAAATGAAATTCTAACAAACAAGAAAATATTTTCGTCGTCTACTAAAGCACTTAGGCATGAATTGCTATGACATAAACAGAATCTTGATTTGCTTTGTTATGACATTTATGTACTTCTCAAGTAACCCAAAACTTGAGTAGCCAATTTTTCTCTCCATTCTTCTATTCAGAGATTGAAGGCAGAAGCCGCTGACAAAAAGGAAGGAGAGAGAGAGACTTTAACTAGAGTTCGAAGGCAATTTTAAGAAATGCAAATGAGATTATCATTGTGGGACATGATAGGAATTTGCTAAACATACTTTTTGTGTACCAAGAAACCATAATTCTCTAGGAATCTACATGAAGGTAAATGAGTAAGCCGAGTCTTCAAAGTGGGTAAAGCTAGACCGATATATACGCTTGAGCATCACATAACATCTCACTCATTCGAATAGGAAACACAAAAGTGCTATAAAATATTTTCGAGAAGAACATATAAGTTTATTGCACGAGCAACCATAGATCAAAAGGAAGGTGGCAACGACCCTTATCTCCCAATTATTGATACTAGAACAATTTTTAGCCCCAATTTAACTTTGATCCTCATGCTTTTCTTTATGACGGATTTTAATCCCGATTTCAATAATAGTTTTGTATTTTCCATCCAAAAGTTCAGATAGAATTTGCTGACTGAGGCCTTAGGGTGTGCTTGATAACCTTTTCAATGCTTAATTCCTTGCATTTGATAACCTCTTATGTCACACCTAATTGATTGTTCAAGTCAAAAATCATTTAAGGCGATAAGGAAATGAATGATGATTAAACTTCTTTTTCAAAATCTTACCAATATTATTAGAAATTGACAATTTATTGTCACATTTAGTACTTAAATAATTCATCATTGAGTTGCTTTTGGTGGGCAAGACACGAATGTCATATGATAGGATAAAATGAGATTCGAGAAAGCTGAAAAAATAGTAAAGTGAAAACCGAGGAAGGGCATAAAAACGAAGTCCTAATCTACCAAAGCAGCCACAATGGTGAACACTGCCACCACGGTGGCCACCATTGATGATGCCGACCACCACAGTGGTGTCGCTTGAGGATTCTGTTGAAGTTTGTTTGGAAAAACAAACAAAAGTGCCTTTTTTTTGTCCCACATGGAAAAGATGGGAGAGTGCAAATCAGTTTATAAATTAAAATATTATAATAGTATTCTGAAAAAAGAGAAATGGGCAAGTGGGCTAGTCCTCACCATACCCGCGTGCGGGTGCGCGTGTAATTGCGCGATTTTGGCGCGATTATTAGGCGCACTTAGCACTTTGCACGCTTGCGCGGTCGCGGTTCAGAATCGGCACTATTTGACAATTATTTTAATTTTATTTTTCAAAATCATAATAATAATCAACTACTAAACTCTACCGAAACAGTGCGACTGTTCACATAAGAGTTGAAGTAATTTATTATTATTGTTATTTATTTATTTATTTATTTTGGAATTTTAATTTCAAATAATGAAGAGTTGCAATTTTCAGACGATACAGTTTTCAGAAAATGAAAGGTTGCGTCCGTCTGAATTAGCAATGAACATGAATAGGTATGTCCGAATGTGCAGTTATTCAGACACGAAGAGGTATATCCGAATTAACTGTTATTGGACACGAAGAGAAATATGAGAATTAACCACTTTTCGGACGCGAAAGGGTGTGTTCTATTCTCAATATATGGTTAACTATTCTGTTCGTTTAAACACACATTTTTCAAAATTTTCAGAGTTTTCGTTTTCTTCCTAAAATAGATACAGCCTTCGTTTCGTATTGTTTCCTAGAGAGTTCTTGGAGAATTATTAGAATTGCTATCTAATAATCTCGCTTGAGACTCTGTTGTATCCTGGAGGATCTTTGCCAGTAACCATTAGCAACGTTGTGGGGCAAATAATTCCTTAAAGAGAGTGCTATCACGCCTCAGAGTCTGATTCCTTTGTTCATCCCATTATACCATATTTTCCCAACAATTTTAAGGAATTATTCGTTCAACAATGGAGTCAGAATCATAAAAGTCATGAACCAGGATATGGTGAAACTGGACCGGTTCGATGGCAACAATTTCGCTCGCTGGAGAGACAAGATGATGTTTCTCCTCACTGCCCTGAAGATTTCCTATATCCTCGACCCCAATTTGATGCCTATAGAGGATCCGGCGCCTACCACTGAAGGAGGAGAGCCTCGTGCAGAAGATGTTGAAAGGGTCAACAAGGAGAGGATGAAACGTGAAGAGGATGAATTGCTCTGTAGAGGACATATTCTGAACACGCTATCCGATCGATTATATGATTTGTTCACCGAGATGAAGTCTGCCAGAGAAATTTGGAATGCTCTCGAGTTCAAATACAAAGCGGAGGAGCAAGGTACGAACAAATATCTGATTGCCAAGTATTTTGACTTCAAGTTCGTTGATACAAAACCTTATTGGAGCAAGTCCATGAACTGCAAGTACTGGTCAATAAGATTCGAGCCCTCAAGATAGATATTCCAGAATCTTTTCAAGTTGGAGCAATTATTGCAAAATTGCCTCCAAGTTGGAAAGATTATGGAAAGAGGATGCTGCACAAGTCGGAGGAGATCACTTTGGATCAAATACAAAAACATCTTCGCATTGAGGAAGAGTCACGTTTACGTGATAGGTCTGTTTTGTATGATACCAAAGTGAATGCTGTGGAGGGAAATGGATTTCAATCCAAAACCCACCAGAACTTGAAACGTAAGAGAGGACAAAATTTTAAGAAGCCGCAGAAGAAGAAGAAAGGTTGTTGCTTTGTTTGTGGCAAGGAAGGTCACTATGCAAAGGAGTGTAGGCACCGCAAGAGCACGTTCAAAGACAAGAGCACTTCAACAATAAAGGCAGATGCAAATATGGTTGAAGAGAACTATGTGGCCATGGTTTCAACCAAGTTTGCGAACATGAGCATTTCTGAAAGAATTCATGATTCTGTGGCCATGATTTCTGAAATTAATTCTGCCGCTGTTGAATCTACTTGGTGGGTAGATTCTGGTGCAACGGTGCACATATGCAAGGATAGATCAATGTTCAAGCATTTTGAGGAGACTGTGGAAGTGCATCTTCAAAAGGTCGAGATGGCAAATAAAGCTCATGCAAAGGTTGCTGGAAAAGGCACGGTCATGTTAGACTTTACTTCTGGAAAGAAGGTTTCCCTTCTTAATGTACTATTTGTACCCGAAATTAGAAGAAACCTAGTTTCTGTTGATTTGCTTTGTAAAAGGGGATTTCAGGTTTTGTTTGAGTCCGACAAGGTTATCCTGTCGAAGAATGGGCTGTTTGTGGGAAAGGGTTATGCCAATGAAGGCATGTATCAACTGAGTATTAATAATAATATCGTATCTTCTGCTTATATTGTTGATTCTCCTCATTTATGGCATGATAGATTAGCGCATTTAAATTTTCGCTATTTGCAGAATATGAAAAGGTTAGACTTGATAAATTTTAATGGCGAATTTGATAAATGCGAAATCTGTGCTAAGTCCAAATTAACAAAGAAATCATTTCCTAGTGTTAAGAGAAATTCGAATTTATTGGATTTGGTCCATAGTGACATATGCGAATTCAACGGCATGCTAACACGTGGTGGTAAAAGGTATTTCATAACCTTTGTGGATGACTGCAGTAGGTATTTATATGTCTATCTCCTAAGATCAAAAGATGAAGCATTTGCCATGTTTAAGAAATATAAGGCTGAAGTAGAAAATCAATTAGAAAGGAAAATTAAAGTCCTTCGTTCAGATAGAGGAGGAGAATATTTCCTAAATGATTTTTCAGCTTTTTGTGAAGAACATGGTATTATTCATCAAGTCAGCACCATACACTCCACAACAAAATGGTTTAGCTGAACGAAAAAATAGGTCTTTAGGAGAAATGATTAATTGTATGCTCTCGAACTCGAAACTACCAATTAATCTTTGGGGAGAGGCATTGCTTACTGCATGTTACATTCATAATAGAGTTCCACCCACAAGAACCAATTAGCCCTTATGAATTGTGGAAAGGTAGAAAACCAAACCTCTCATATCTTAAAGTGTGGGGGTGTTTGGCATACTACAGAGTACCTGATCCTAAGAGAACGAAACTTGGTCCTAGAGCTATCAAAAGTGCATTTATTGGATATGCTGAAAACAGTAAAGCTTATAGGCTTCTTGATTTAGAGTCAAATATCGTTGTAGAATCAAGAGATGTTGAATTCTTTGAGAATAAATGTTCTACAGATTCTGAAATTACTGAGAAAATGCTCAAATGCAAGATACGAATAATTCAGAATCCATAGGAACACACGTAGATTCTCATGAGAAAACAAATGATTCTAAAGACATGACTGAACCTAGGAGAAGCACTAGAGCAAGAAAAACGAAGGATTTAGGTCCAGACTTTATTACTCTTGTTTTTCTTATTGAAGGAGACAGAGATAATAACGTGGTAAATAAATACCCATTAGTATTAAATTTAGAAGACGATCCTAAAAGCTTTAGTGATGCTATGTCTTCTAGAGATTCTTCTTTTTGGAAAGAAGCAATAGATGATGAAATGGACTCAATTATGTCCAATAATACTTGGGTATTAGCAGACTTACCAAAAGGATCTAAACCTATTGGGTGCAAATGGATTTTCAGGAGAAAACATAATTCTGATGGTTCTATCCAAGCTTTTAAGGCTAGGTTAGTAGCCAAGGGTTATAGACAAAAGGAAGGAATAGATTATTTTGATACGTATGCTCCTGTAGCACGTATAACGTCTATCCGAATTCTCTTTGCTTTAGCATCCATTTATGACCTTTGTGTTCATCAAATGGATGTCAAAACTGCTTTCTTAAATGGAGATTTAAATGAGGAAATTTACATGGAACAACCAGAGGGTTTTGTTCTTCCTGGAAATGAGAAGAAAGTATGTAAATTAGTTAAATCTCTTTACGGGCTTAAGCAAGCACCGAAACAGTGGCATGAGAAATTTGATTCAGTCATATTGTCCAATGGTTTCAAGCATAATAGTGCTGATAAATGTATTTATTCTAAATTCACTAAAGATTATGGTGTTTTAGTTTGCTTATATGTTGATGATATGCTTATCTTTGGAACTAATATAACTGGAGTTATTGAGACTAAGAAGTATCTAACTTCAAACTTTAAAATGAAAGATTTGGGTGAAGTAGATACTATCTTAGGTATTAAAGTTAAAAAACATAGTGGGGGTTATTCTTTGAATCAATGTAACTACATTGAAAAGATATTAAATAAATTTAAACATCTTGGTTTCAAAGAAATGAGTACTCCATTTGATACCAGTGTCAAATTAAATTATAATACTGGTAGAGCAATAGCACAACTTGAATATGCGAGTGCTATAGGGTCTCTAATGTATGCGATGCATTGTACTAGACCTGATGTTGCCTTTTCCGTGTGTAAGTTGAGTAGATATACTTGTAATCCAAGTATAGAACATTGGAATGCTATTACTAGAATTTTTGGTTATCTTAAGAGAACTAAAAATTTGGGATTGTTCTATAACAATTATCCGTCTGTATTAGAAGGGTACACCGATGCTAGTTGGATTTGTAGTGTTGGAGACAAACATTCCACTTCTGGATGGATCTTCACTTTAGGTGGATGTGCTGTTTCTTGGGCGAGCAAGAAACAAACATGCATAACTCACTCAACTATGGAATCTGAATTTATTGCTTTAGCAGCAAGTGGAAAAGAGGCTGAATGGATAAGAAATTTGTTGATGGACATCAAATTATGGCCTAATCCTATGCCTCCTATTTCTATTCACTGTGACAGTCAAGCTACTTTAGCAAAAGGCTTATAGTAGCATTTATAATGGCAAGTCTAGACATATTAGTCTAAGACATGAGTACGTGAAACAATTGATTCAAATGGTACCATAACAATTGTTTACGTGAGGTCAAGTAAGAATCTAGCAGATCCCTTTACGAAGGCTCTTCCGAGAGATGTGGTAAAGGCGACCTCAAAAGAAATGGGGCTGAAACCCTTTGATTAAAATCACCAGTAATGGTAACCCGACCTGATACTAGCACATCACTAGTTATAAGGTTTAATGGGTAAAAACAAGTTACTGAAAGTGATTGTTTGATACTGACATTAGCCCGAACATGAGAAGTCGGTATCGTCTGTTACGTTTTAGAGGCTGAGTTATATTCTTAATGAAGTATAATACGATTAAGTAACGTGTTTATTAGTAACAGAAACACGTGGTAATACTTCACCTATATGGGCTTAGAAGTGGTGCCGCTTCTTACGAAAGTTGGGTTACTTTCTAGAGAGCTCATGAAACAGGAACAAGCACAAGGCCATAATAGTGCTGAGTAATTATGAACTTCTCGCTGAAACAAGAGGTTAGTATATGTGCGGTATGTCCGATTCTATTATCTAGAGTAACAAGTTTAAAGCCAAGCTACTTGTGACTTTGATAGAGTTTTGAGATACTTGCGCTAAATAAAGGTTTAACTCGAAAGAGACCTTTATGTAGGTGTATTAATCTTATGGAAATGTAGGCTGTGTTTTTTTAGAAATTTATTTTGTGATTTGTTTTTACAAACAAAGTGGGGGATTGTTGAAGTTTGTTTGGAAAAACAAACAAAAGTGCCTTTTCTTTTTGTCCCACATGGAAAAGATGGGAGAGTGCAAATCAGTTTATAAATTAAAATATTATAATAGTATTCTGAAAAAAGAGAAATGGGCAAGTGGGCTAGTCCTCACCATACCCGCGTGCGGGTGCGCGTGTAATTGCGCGATTTTGGCGCGATTATTAGGCGCACTTAGCACTTTGCACGCTTGCGCGGTCGCGTTCAGAATCGGCACTATTTGACAATTATTTTAATTTTATTTTTCAAAATCATAATAATAATCAACTACTAAACTCTACCGAAACAGTGCGACTGTTCACATAAGAGTTGAAGTAATTTATTATTATTGTTATTTATTTATTTATTTATTTTTGGAATTTTAATTTCAAATAATGAAGAGTTGCAATTTTCAGACGATACAGTTTTTCAGAAAATGAAAGGTTGCGTCCGTCTGAATTAGCAATGAACATGAATAGGTATGTCCGAATGTGCAGTTATTCAGACACGAAGAGGTATATCCGAATTAACTGTTATTGGACACGAAGAGAAATATGAGAATTAACCACTTTTCGGACGCGAAAGGGTGTGTTCTATTCTCAATATATGGTTAACTATTCTGTTCGTTTAAACACACCTTTTTCAAAATTTTCAGAGTTTCGTTTTCTTCCTAAAATAGATACAGCCTTCGTTTCGTATTGTTTCCTAGAGAGTTCTTGGAGAATTATTAGAATTGCTATCTAATAATCTCGCTTGAGACTCTGTTGTATCCTGGAGGATCTTTGCCAGTAACCATTAGCAACGTTGTGGGGCAAATAATTCCTTAAAGAGAGTGCTATCACGCCTCAGAGTCTGATTCCTTTGTTCATCCCATTATACCATATTTTCCCAACAATTTTAAGGAATTATTCGTTCAACAATGGAGTCAGAATCCATAAAGTCTGAACCAGGATATGGTGAAACTGGACCGGTTCGATGGCAACAATTTCGCTCGCTGGAGAGACAAGATGATGTTTCTCCTCACTGCCCTGAAGATTTCCTATATCCTCGACCCCAATTTGATGCCTATAGAGGATCCGGCGCCTACCACTGAAGGAGGAGAGCCTCGTGCAGAAGATGTTGAAAGGGTCAACAAGGAGAGGATGAAACGTGAAGAGGATGAATTGCTCTGTAGAGGACATTTCTGAACACGCTATCCGATCGATTATATGATTTGTTCACCGAGATGAAGTCTGCCAGAGAAATTTGGAATGCTCTCGAGTTCAAATACAAAGCGGAGGAGCAAGGTACGAACAAATATCTGATTGCCAAGTATTTTGACTTCAAGTTCGTTGATACAAAACCCTTATTGGAGCAAGTCCATGAACTGCAAGTACTGGTCAATAAGATTCGAGCCCTCAAGATAGATATTCCAGAATCTTTTCAGTTGGAGCAATTATTGCAAAATTGCCTCCAAGTTGGAAAGATTATGGAAAGAGGATGCTGCACAAGTCGGAGGAGATCACTTTGGATCAAATACAAAAACATCTTCGCATTGAGGAAGAGTCACGTTTACGTGATAGGTCTGTTTTGTATGATACCAAAGTGAATGCTGTGGAGGGAAATGGATTTCAATCCAAAACCCACCAGAACTTGAAACGTAAGAGAGGACAAAATTTTAAGAAGCCGCAGAAGAAGAAGAAAGGTTGTTGCTTTGTTTGTGGCAAGGAAGGTCACTATGCAAAGGAGTGTAGGCACCGCAAGAGCACGTTCAAAGACAAGAGCACTTCAACAATAAGGCAGATGCAAATATGGTTGAAGAGAACTATGTGGCCATGGTTTCAACCAAGTTTGCGAGCATGAGCATTTCTGAAAGAATTCATGATTCTGTGGCCATGGTTTCTGAAATTAATTCTGCCGCTGTTGAATCTACTTGGTGGGTAGATTCTGGTGCAACGGTGCACATATGCAAGGATAGATCAATGTTCAAGCATTTTGAGGAGACTGTGGAAGTGCATCTTCAAAAGGTCGAGATGGCAAATAAAGCTCATGCAAAGGTTGCTGGAAAAGGCACGGTCATGTTAGACTTTACTTCTGGAAAGAAGGTTTCCCTTCTTAATGTACTATTTGTACCCGAAATTAGAAGAAACCTAGTTTCTGTTGATTTGCTTTGTAAAAGGGGATTTCGGGTTTGTTTGAGTCCGACAAGGTTATCCTGTCGAAGAATGGGCTGTTTGTGGGAAAGGGTTATGCCAATGAAGGCATGTATCAACTGAGTATTAATAATAATATCGTATCTTCTGCTTATATTGTTGATTCTCCTCATTTATGGCATGATAGATTAGCGCATTTAAATTTTCGCTATTTGCAGAATATGAAAAGGTTAGACTTGATAAATTTTAATGGCGAATTTGATAAATGCGAAATCTGTGCTAAGTCCAAATTAACAAAGAAATCATTTCCTAGTGTTAAGAGAAATTCGAATTTATTGGATTTGGTCCATAGTGACATATGCGAATTCAACGGCATGCTAACACGTGGTGGTAAAAGGTATTTTCATAACCTTTGTGGATGACTGCAGTAGGTATTTATATGTCTATCTCCTAAGATCAAAAGATGAAGCATTTGCCATGTTTAAGAAATATAAGGCTGAAGTAGAAAATCAATTAGAAAGGAAAATTAAAGTCCTTCGTTCAGATAGAGGAGGAGAATATTTCCTAAATGATTTTCAGCTTTTTGTGAAGAACATGGTATTATTCATCAACCTCAGCACCATACACTCCACAACAAAATGGTTTAGCTGAACGAAAAAATAGGTCTTTAGGAGAAATGATTAATTGTATGCTCTCGAACTCGAAACTACCAATTAATCTTTGGGGAGAGGCATTGCTTACTGCATGTTACATTCATAATAGAGTTCCACCCACAAGAACCAATGTTAGTCCTTATGAATTGTGGAAAGGTAGAAACCAAACCTATCATATCTTAAAGTGTGGGGGTGTTTGGCATACTACTACATATTCCTGATCCTAAGAGAACGAACTTGGTCCTAGAGCTATCAAAAGTGCTTTATATTGATATACTAAAATAGTAAAGCTTATAGGCTTCTTGATTTAGAGTTAAACGTCATTGTAGAATCAAGAGATGTTGAATTCTTTGAGAATAAGTGCTCTACGATTTTTGAAATAACTAAAAATAATGCTCAAATGCAAGATACGAATAATTCAGAATCCATAAAAGAACACGTAGATTCTCATGAGAAAACAAATGATTCTAAAGACATAATTGAGCCTAGGAGAAGTGCTAGAGCAAGAAAAGCAAAGGATTTAGGTCCTGACTTTTATTACTCATGTTTTTCCTATTGAAGGAGACAAAGATAGTAATGTGGTAAATAAGTACCTGTTAGTATTAAATTTGGAAGACGATCTTGAAAAGTTTAGTTATGCTTTGTTTTCTAGAGATGCTTCTTTTTGGAAAGAAGCAATAGATGATGAAATAGACTCAATTATGTCCAATAATACTTGGGTTTTAGCAGACTTATCAAAAGGATCTAAACCTATTAGGTGCAAATGGATTTTTAGGGAAAAAAAAATACAATTCTAATGGTTCTATCCAAGCTTTTAAGGCTAGATTAGTAGCCAAGGGTTATAGACAAAAGGAAGGAATAGACTATTTTGATAAGTATGCTCCTGTAGCACATATAACATCTATTCGAATTCTTTTTGTTTTGTATCCATTTATCACTTTTGTGTTCATCAAATGGATGTCAAGATTGCTTTCTTAAATGGAGATTTAAATGAGAAAATTTACATGGAACAACCAGAGGGTTTTGTTCTTCCTGGAAATGAGAGGAAAGTATGTAAATTAACAAAATCTCTTTATGGGCTTAAACAAGCATCGAAATAATGGCATGAGAAATTCCATTAAGTCATATTGTCCAATGGTTTCAAGCATAATAATGTTAATAAGTGTATTTATTCTAATTTTTCATTAAAGGTTATGGAGTTTTAGTATGCTTATATGTTGATGATATACTTATATTTGGAACTAATATGACTGGAGTCATTGAGACTAAGAATTATCTAACTTCAAATTTTAATATTAAAGATTTGGGTGAAGTAGATACTTTCTTTGGTGTTGAAGTTAAAAAACATAGTAGGGGTTATTCTTTGAATCAATGTAACTACGTTGAAAAGATGTTAAATAACTTAAACATCTTGATTTCAAAGGAATGAGTACTCCATTTGATACTAGTGTCAAATTAAATTATAATATTGGTAGAACAATAGCACAACTTGAATATACGAGTACTATAGTGTCTTTAATATATGCGATGCATTGTATTAGACTTGATATTATTTTTTTCATGTGTAAGTTGAGTAGATGCACTAGTAATCCAAGTATAGAACATTGGAATGCCATTATCATAATTTTTTGTTATCTTAAAATAACTAAAAATTTAGGATTGTTCTATAATAATTATCCAGCTATAATAGAAGGATATATTGATGCTTGGATTTCTAGTGTGGGATATAAACATTCTACTTCTGGATGAATCTTCACGTTAAGTAGATGTGTTGTTTCTTGGGCGAGCATGAAACAAACATGCATAATTTACTCAACTATGGAATCCAAATTTATTGCTTTAACATCAAGTGGGAAAGAAGCTGCATGAATAAGAAATTTATTGATGGACATCAAATTATGACCTAGTCATATGCCTTCTATTTCTATTCACTGTGACAGTCAAACTATTTTAGCAAAGGCTTATAGTAGTATTTATAATGGTAAGTCTAGACATATCAGTCTAAGACATGAGTATATGAAACAATTGATTTAGGATGGTACCATAACAATTGTTTACATGAGATTAAGCGAGAATCTGGCGGATCACTTTACAAAGGCTCTCCCAAGAGATGTGGTAAAGGTGACCTCAAAAGAAAATGGGGCTAAAACCCTTAGATTAAAATCACCAATAATGGAAACTCGACTTGATACTAGCATATCACTAGTTATTGTTGACACCTAAATTTTGATTTTTGATTTTTTGCATAAAAATGAGAATTGATTCTCGCCAAAAATAATTTTTCATGCATTCCATGTTTAATTTTTCTGCATTGCATTAAGGCTAACGGCGGTGGATTTGAGCTGAAATTTGATAGGTGATTGGACTAGACATGGGGAAAATGCGCTGAACGTTTTGTGAAAATTTCTTCAGGGACCGAATTGCGGATACTCAAAAATCTCAGGGACCCAATTGCAAATGCTCAAAATCTCAGGGACTCAATTGCAAATACTCAAGATTTCAAGGGCTAGAATGCAAATATCTAAAAATTGAGGGATCATTTTGTAAATAAATAAAAGAGAAGTTAGTGGAGAAATTAGAAAAAGAAAAGATGTCTTCCACTAAATAAAAAAAATGGATGGTCCTCCACCACAAAAAAAAAGATGTTTTCCATTAAGAGAAAAAAGAAAGAAAAAGAAAGAAAAAAGAAGAAAAAGAGAAGTTAGTGGAAAAATTAGAAAAGGAAAAGATGTCTTCCACTAAATAAAAAATAGATGGTCCTCCACCAAAAAAAAAGATGTCTTCCATTAAGAAAAAAAGAAAGAAAAAAGAATAAAAGAGAAGTTAGTGGAAAATTAGAAAAATAAAAAGATATCTTCCACTAAATAAAAAAAAAGAAGAAGAAAGAAAGAAGGGAGGAGTCCTATAAGTTGGTGGTCTTGAGCAAATTTTGAAGAAGACCCAAGAGGGGGGAGGAAGAGAGAAAAAAATATGGAAGGATTGAGATTTTGAGAGAAAAAATAAGAGTGATCTTGAAAAAAAAAAAATCGAAGAGCGACCGCGGAAAGCAAGGGAGGAGGAGGCCGGAATATTTCTCCCTTCGTCGCGCCACCGTCCCGAGTTCATCATCAACGCAACTCACCACGTCACGAGAGGTAGTTTCCTCAAACCTTGTAGTCGTATGTATGGCAAGGATTGTGAGTGGATGATTATTTGAGCCTAAATGAGAGGAGATTGGGGGTGACCAGTGATCATTTGCTGCTGCAACCGATGTATATGTCATAAATATGTTGAACTTGTATTGCTTATTGATGGTGGTTGACGTTGAGGTGCAAGTCCACAAGTTTTTTCATTTTCGGATCAGCATACCCAGTGGTCTTGCAACCGAATTTTTCATGCCTAGATGACGAGCTCTTGGAAACTTATCTTCTGGACTTTTGTAGACGACTTTGAGATCTTCGATTTGATATATTATGGCGCAAAAATGGACGTCGTTTGCTATGTCAAAAAGGTCCCGAAATTGAGAGCAGAATCTGGAAATATGGTGATCAGAACCTGAGATGGAATTTTTCTCATCTGACCTTTCACGCTAAATGATTTTCCATGGGTTATTCTAGACTTTGTTTCATAAAGATCTATTCATGACATTTGTTCATAACATCCTGATGCATAACATATGAAAAATAAAAAAATACTCATGCACGTTTCATATTTTTAATGCATTTAATGAAATCATGCAATTCTGTTGGTGTCCTTGAGTCTGAGTGTTTTTTCTGTGCGTGGTCATATTGATTCGTAGTTATCTCATGTTTAGAGTCTTCTTTTGAAACTTCACAAAAAATGAAAATTGGTCATTGGGGTCTTGTTTAGTAGACTGGAAAGTTTGGTGCATTAATTTTGAGATTTGAGTGTCCATTTGAGCTTAATCCTGAAGTATGTCTGTTCTGTGAAATTTGTTTGTTTGCTGCTGAGCTCTCATGAAAGACCATTTTCTACACGAAAATGAGTGTCTCTTCAATAAGAATGCAAAACATGAAAGTTGTCAACGACACATTTTCCCATCCACATAAAAAATCTCAGAAATTTTGCATACATTTCATTATTTCTTTTGTATTTTATGGTTACTGCTTCCTCCCTAAGCATGTTCATAGACAGTATGGTTTAATTCGTATTTTTTGTTAATGCATTAGAAAATGTAAAACATGGTCTCAATGAAGTTTAATCAGCACGTGTTAAACTTTCTTTGAGCGTTTGAATTGTCTTAACTCATTGGTGATTGTGCATGTCCGATTGGATAGTTCATTATTTTCATTTGGTTTTCGACCCGATGCTTTGAAGACTGGAGGATGACCGATGTCCATTCTGGTCCGTTTTGTTGTACTCCCGACCCATGAGGCTTGGTGACGGGTGTTTGACCGATGTCCATTCCGGTCCATTTTTGTTGTATTCACGATCATGTGTTTGGTTTTATTTAATTGGTCTGTAATTATTCACCCGACGAGTTGCGGGTTTTATTTTCACTGTCCTTAGGGTAGTTTTACTTTACCTGCTCTCTCTTCACATCTTTGTTTGATTTGGGTGATTTTGCATTCTTTTATAATACATCCAAAATCTAAAAAAAAAAAAATAAAAAAAATACCCCTAAAAAAGTCATTCATTTTGCATAGCACGTAATATTAAACATCATACATATATTGCCATGTCATATCTGCTACGTCATGCATATAGCATAGTCCTTGCCACGTCATTACATTTCACATGTCATATAGTTAGATTGTATTTGCATCACATTTAACAAAAAAAAAAACCCAAAAATTGCACATTTGAACTTCAATTCAAATTCATCAAAATTGCCAAATCAAACATTTTTTCAAGAAATTGGTACCGAAAGGGCATTAATTCAAAAAATTAATGTAACCAAGTCCCGAACTTAAAATCTCTTGGTTCGCAGAAGTAATTTAGTTCTCCCACTAGATTACTTAGGTTTCTAATCAACGTACCAAGAAATGATTAGTGGCGACTCCATGTTAAAACTCTTTGCATGATTAAACATTGAACCTAAGTTGCGATTTGGTAGAACTTGGGAGAGTTCGAACTAGGTTAATTAATTTCACTTAATTAACTTGGTAATCCATTAACCTAAAACTGAATTTTTAGGTCGCGACAGCTTGGCGACTCCACTGGGGACTAACTTGAATTTTTTGAAATTTAAGGAGGACTTAGGCCAGAAAAATTGCATGAAAATTCACTTGGTTTGGCAATTGGTTGAATTTTAATCCTTAGGTGTTAAATGGTTTTGCAGAACGAAAGTTATAAGGGGAGAAGTGATTGGCTAACCCCTTTGTTTTGCAGGTTCGGTGTATGGGGATATATGATCTAATTTTTAGAACTATTGGAGTGATGTTTGCTTTGAAATGTTGTTGTT
>JAGVVM010002549.1:0-2500 GCA_019149425.1 Psidium friedrichsthalianum
CTCTCTCAGAATGAGAGAGTCAACTTGGGACTTGCTTACCTTACCTACTATAGAAGTGGAATAACCACATTGGCAGATGCTAGAGCTGGAAAGCCGCGAAGCCTGCCTTGTGATACAGCTTCCTCGAGTTAGGTTGTAGCTAGTTGGGCGTCTAAGAAAGACGTATCTGAGGACAGACTCTACATATGATAAGTAATTACAACCCTGGTGCTTCAGCTTCATAAGGATCGGCGGAGAGCCTTTCTGACGATCCGATCCTATCTCACAAAACCAACCTTAGTCTTAGTTGTTCGAGCTGATGCGTCTGTTGATTCTGCTGCGTGCGTCTGTATCTGCGTCTAAAACGGCTTCCGTTTCTGCGTCATGCGCCTGTGTCGGTTGATTCTCAAGTGGATTCTGAAGATTCGGATGCTAATGCTATCCCTAGCCCTAGATTCTGTCTATCTCTTCTCTTGCCCGCCTCCTTCCCGGATTGAAAAAGACAACAAACACTACACCCCTACGGCCTAATGAACAGACTTCAAAACTGCCCGCTGACACTAGTACTGAAGACTGACTTGAAAGTGGTACTGGCTAGTGGACTGATGGAGATGGAAATGTCTTCCTCGGGATGTGAGACTTAAAGAAGCAGGGGATTCCTTATGTCTGGAAATAGCATAGTCAAAGTGCGTCCAGAAGGAAAGGGATATTACAGAAGGAGCGAAAGAAGCTCGACTGATTAGAGAGGAGCGGAAGTCGATCCAAAACTGTCCTCGAAGTCTGCTGCCAACCTTGCTGCCCTAGGAGCTGCCTTAAATAAAAGGTTTTGCGCTACTTTCATTCCCGAGGTCCACTCAATCAATGAATCCGACCCTTGAATCTGCCCTTGATGATCTACCTTTTCGGTCTGTGCCTTACCCTGCTCTCATACCTGGAATGGAAATACCTGAGTCTAGCTCAGAGGCTGGTCCCCAAGAGCTCTCTTACTTGCTAACTGACTAGCTCCCACTCTGCTTCCAACATCTTCACTGTCTGGAAAAGGGCTAGTCCTTCCTATGAGTTTCGGGCCAAGGTCTTGCAAGTTCGGCTAAGGAAGGTTCAGCAGCTCTAAGAAAAGCTGGTTTCAAAGAGTCGGATGCAAAGCAGCTAGTCCCAAGCCTTATTAGAGACCAGGTGAGGCTCCTCCCACCGCGACTGGTGCTAGAACATCAGTTGACTTTGAAGCTTCGATCGTAGGATCGTTTTCACCATTTTATGTTATTTCTTGATCGAAATGAAAATCCCCACCTACTGGTTCTCAATCTTATTAAGCATTAACAAATGGGACAGATCTGGCAGTTAAAACATTGGTACAGGCCCCACTTTCTCCTTACTCCACTCGATCGGGACAAAGAGCAGGTACTAGTGATTAACCTACTTACCGCCCTGCTGATTCGAAAGAACTCCGTGACACGGACTTTGGGGAAAGAAGGGAAGGATTGATTGCCCCAGAAAGACTGAAGTACAACGTAACTAAAGTAGGACTATCCCAGCGGACTAGAAAGCTCTTCTCTTACGATCTTTCCTATGATTACTCACAATGGATCTCGCATGAAGCTCGGATTTTTGTTTGTGGAAGTGGTGCAAGGCAAGGTTTCGGATAACCACGTGTCATTGACAACTTTTCGACTCTTTCCACTGGAAAGATAGGAGATGCTTTCTAGCCAGAAAGGGCTGTGGTTGGGTGGACTGCTCCACATCTTACTATACACTATACCTAAGAACCTAGTTCATATCGAGACTCGGAATTATATGATCCTTTATGATATGAAAATTCTCGTTCTTGAGAGGATGTGGCAGAAGAACCATAACCTGAGAGATTGGCTTTCGGGCCTAACTCGCACTGCTTTCAAGAGCTAGCTTTCACACTCCTTCTCTTAGTTGATCCATAGCTTGAACAAGACAGCTGCACTGGGATACTCAGAAAGAAGTAAAGCGCATCCACAACTGCCGCAGAAAGAACAGGAGCATCTATACTATCTTCCGCAACTTCCGAAAGAGCCACATCAAGAACAAGAGCTGGTACCGCATGTGCCGCAGGACAGGCAGGAATGGGATACTTCATTAAGGAAGTAGCACCGGAGGGAAGAAATTCTCGCGAATAAGGAAGCACGTCGACTCCGAAAGGAAGCTCGCGAGAGGGATTTACGTCAACAGTTCTTAGAAGAGAGGTCTCAGCTAGCAGTTTGAGCATCCTGGTAGAATGAAACCATATCGAATAGGGAACAAACTCGTTCCAGTACCGCTTCGACTGCGAGAAGGAAGCCTCAATGCCCAGGAGCATTCGACTGAAGAAGTATGCCATTAGTAAGACTCTCTTCAGGAACAATGAAGTCTGGTGAGGTAGCTTTTGTCTCTTGGTCAGCTGTTTCCGCTCGAGTGGAAAATGCTTGATGGGAATATCGTATATGATAGATAGGCTTAGGTATGAAAAGTGAAATAAACTAACTATTTCATAAGAGAAAATCGGATTCTATGGTGT
>JAGVVM010002549.1:7500-15000 GCA_019149425.1 Psidium friedrichsthalianum
ACAGCTAGCGGGGAGGATGGCACTACTGGCAAAGACCGTCTGGCGAAAAGGCCGCAGGCGCGAAGCGTGGTAGGCCTGCGCCGGGAGAGCATAGCATAGGGAGGAAAGGGAGCCCGGACGGTGGAATAGCCAGGGGAGGCCGGGTCATTTGACGGAAATGGAAGGCTTTTACCCCTCAACGAGAAAGAAGGCCCTATGGAGTCAAGGGAAATGCATGAATTCTTGGAAAAAGAGGGAGCGAGCCTATATAAAAAATGGTTGAAAGCAAGCCAATTCAATGAATAGATAGAGTCAACGGTACGACAGACAGCGCTGCCTACACGCGAATTAGCTTCCGAGGTCGAGCAGTCTCAATTTCACTACCGGATTTTCGAATGAATGCTGGACTGGGCCACCTCGAATGGCGTGAGCCGCATGCGGGGAGACCCGCACGTACGGTTTTTAGGGGGATCTGGTCGAAAGACCGGCCGGCGCCCACCCGACTAGAGGGACTGAGAAATTAATAGAGTACAAAACTTATCTTCAAGCTTTACCTTATTCTGATCGTTTAGAGGGCGATCGCGGAGTCACTGAATGAAGTCCTCCGTTTCTTTCGGAGGTGCTGACCTGCAGCGAGGCAGAGATGACTAAGTGACATATGGAATATGGCGACGACAACAGCATGTCGTAGAAGGAGATAACAGGTGGAGCCAACGACCCACTAAGACTAACGTATCTACAACTACATCCCCGAGCGGCAGTCAAACGGAGGCGTGAATGCAAGATGCCAGCGGAATGATCGGCCGGACAGAGGCTAGGGCTGCTTCCTTCCCACCGCGTCCTTCCTTGTGTGTCGGAGATATAAAGCGAGTGCACCGGAAAAGAAGGGGAACTGGGTCGATCTATTCTATGGCGAAGCATCCGAAGCATAACTGCACACTCACACGATCTTTGCCGAGAGATAGGAGCATTCGGTGGAACCGGTGAACTACACTTGCTTCTGGATAGATGTGTGGGACAGAGGGCTCGTGGTACCTTCTGCCCACCCTTCCTCCTCTGCTTTGAGAACCGTGTGAACGGAGAGTGGGCAGAAGGGAAGGAGGTCCTCATACGGAGTCGCTCGCACACTGACTTGAGCAGTGCGGGAGACTGGGGAATGGGTCGAGTAAACTCCCCTGGGCCGGAAAAATAACAGACGAAGCTTTACAAGGATAGGGCTTTTATTTGATTGGTATTGATTTTTTCTTACTGATAGGAAAGGACGGCGCCTGGGTATGTTATATAAAGGGAAGGCAGAGGTAGTACTTCGAATGGCGAAGAGAGGCGGCTCGGCAGGTAAGGAATGGGAAATCGTCAAGGATGACTTCTTTGTTGGCGAAACGAAGGTCGCGCTAGCGCCAGTGATTCTCTGAGCCGGTCTGGATTTCCAACGCCTCGGGAAACTGGTCGAGATAGATGACAGCACCTTTTTCCTCTCTTCCTTACCGGGAGGGCAATCTTCTCTTATGGCCTTCACCTCCCGCCCGGCCAGGAAATAGAACCCAGCCCCCTTCTGATCCATTCATTTCTGAAAGCAGGCGCTCTCAAGAGCCCTTCTATTGCATAACCTACAAAAGCTATAAGCAAGGTACCAAAGTGGTTGCGGGAACGATACGCTTTGGTTACCGGCGAACGCTTCGAAAGGCGACCCGCTTTCAATACTAGTTCTTACCTTACGATGCCATTTTTCCAATATCATTAAATAGCATGGCCTGGGGCTAAGGTAACTCAAGTGGGAGAGCCGTGTTATGGGTGACCTTATTGCACGGTTCAGAGAGCACTTGTGTATGTGATGCAAGTGAACGTGTACGAAAAAGCTGTCGTAAAGTTTCGTTGTTCGTTCCGTCGTCGACCCTATCTATGTTTCTACGATGGCCCAAGAACACGCTCATTCTTCAGCCGTAGAGAAACTTTTGAATTGCGAGGTACCATTACGAGCTCAATATATACGAGTGTTATTCCGTGAAATAACTCGAATTTCAAATCATTCACTTGCTTTAACTACTCATGCTATGGATGTGGGAGCATCAACTCCGTTCCTGTGGGCTTTTGAGGAGCGGGAGAAATTGTTGGAATTCTATGAAAGAGTCTCGGGAGCCAGGATGCATGCCAGTTTCATACGACCAGGTGGAGTGGCACAAGATCTGCCTCTTGGCTTATGTCGAGATATTGATTCCTCCACACAACAATTCGCTTCTCGTATCGACGAATTAGAAGAGATGTCAACCGGCAACCGTATCTGGAAACAACGATTAGTGGATATTGGTACTGTCACTGCACAGCAAGCAAAGGATTGGGGATTCAGTGGTGTAATGTTAAGAGGTCGTGCGACATGAAGACATTGATAGCAATATGGGGGAAGTTCCCATCAGGCAACAAAGGTTCCGCCTGACCCTACTTAAGCATGCATATTATGTCAGTGAAGACTTGGTGTGAAGCCTTGGAGCTTACGTTAAAAGAGCAAAAGGCCCGGGGCTAGGGTGAGCTGAGGGGGGACAGCGTAAGTGAGCGAATGTGTGTAAGCCCAGTCAAACATGACTGTTCTAGGAGGGGCGGGCCACCCACCTTCGAATGATGTTGGTCCGTAGGACCGTGAACAGATTCGCCTATGGCCTCTGGGCATGTCGGAACCGCATGAGTTCACCGGGGTGGAGCACGGTCCGCCAAAATCGGCATAGGTTAGGTGCTATTGATGGAACATGGTAAGCCTATCTTTCTCCATATGGAAGTGCCGCGGGCACATAGAGATGTGGGTAGAGGAAGCCTCAAAAAGCGAAGGCCGAGCTGTAGGTCACGTGACCTGCACCGAGTTGGTGGCTGACTGGGCTTTTTCCTTGATCAAAGCAGATCAGCTCGCCTTCTTCTTATCCAAAAGTCAGTCGAATCGGGCGGCCCCCTGCCCCCTATTCCAACTGTTTAGGAGCGGGATCCGCCCAAGAACGACCAGTCTTGTGGTGGTACGGAAGGCACGGACTCCGCGAACGTCCCGCGCCCCTTTACGGAAAGAAAGTATCAACCAGAACCACATTCCTTTTGCGTGCGGATGTAGCTAAGTGTCTGACTCTATTGGTCAAAGTTTCCTGCTGTTGGGGCCGGTGCTCGTTTGCGCGCGCGTGAACCAACCCAACAAAAGGAAAGGATGCCTCTCGGGGCATCTGAGAATGATTCGAGCTGTATGAAGGGAAACTCTCACGTACAGTTTGTTCTTTTTTTTGGGGGGGGAGGAGCCCGACAGGGTCCCCCCACTGACTTGGCCCCGGCCTAAGTGAAAGTGAAGTGGTGGGCCTACCCATCCCAACCAGGGGTATGCTGGGATTCGCGAAGAGCAGCACCTTACGATGTTCATGACCAATTGGATCCTGACGTACCAGTAGGTACCAGAGGAGATCGCTATGATCGTTACTGTATCCGTATTGAAGAGATGCGACAAAGTGTTCGGATCATTGTGCAATGTCTTAATCAAATGCCTAGTGGGATGATCAAAGCCGATGATCGTAAGCTATGTCCTCCATCACGATGTCGAATGAAACTATCCATGGAATCGTGCGCCGTGTGAAACGTAGATTATCGCCGTTCTTAACCGAGACTCAGGTTAAGCTCCGTCTCGGAACCTTGTGGGGTTAGGAGTAAAGCATCCCGAGGTTGGCGCATCTCGTTGGGCGTGGAGAAGCATTGGGAACCCCAATTTCTTTCTTCGGAGCCGTTTCTTTTCCCGTCCCCCCGCCCCGGCATAGCGCTTCGCTCCCGGTTCGTCGGAAGAATCAACTGACTTCTCCCTTATTCATTGATCTGGGGGAAAAGAAATCATCTACCAGTTGGGAAGCTAGACATCAAGTAAGTGGCTTGATGAGGATAACTAAGCTGACACGCCGGAGTTGGCTGCTGGCACAACAGGGTGGTGCCTTAACCGCGGGAACGCTTTAGCGTTCGTGGTGGTGCTTCAGGTTCCAATGTACGGCGCCAAGATCAGAACGTCTTGCGGTGGACCACTGCCGTCCCATTCTTGAGTGACTGGGCGCAGCCATTCCACTGAACTAGCTAGATTCGCTTCGGGTCGAAGCACATAGCTTAGAAACATCGGCTTAGGAAGCATCCCACTAGTAAAGGGAAAAGAATTGCGCAATGCCCGAACACCCTTTCCCCTCTCTCTAATAATAAGTAAGCTCATAGCTCCAACCTATACTAAGGACTTTGGTTGCCCTTAGTATAGGTTCCTTTTGGATCGGGATCCTCGTAAGGCTGGACCTCATCCAGCCGAGAGAGGGCAGCCTTTAGAAGCAACAGGTTGGGAAACCAAGGCCCGCCGCTTCACTTTCCCTTAGGCCGGGGCCAAGTCAGAGGGGGACCCAATGAGCTCCTCCCCCCCCAAAAAAAAAGAACAAACTGTACGTGAGAGTTTCCCTTCATACAGCTCGAATCATTCTCAGATGCCCCGAGAGGCACCCTTTCCTTTTGTTGGGGGTTCACGCGCGCGCAAACGAGCACCGGCCCCAACAGCAGGAAACTTTGACCAATAGAGTCAGACACTTAGCTACATCCGCACGCAAAAGGAATGTGGTTCTGGTTGATACTTTCTTTCCGTAAAGGGGCGCGGGACGTTCGCGGATGTCCGTGCCTTCCGTACCACCACAAGACTGGTCGTTCTTGGGCGGATCCCGCTCCTAAACAGTTGGAATAGGGGGCAGGGGGCCGCCCGATTCGACTGACTTTTGGATAAGAAGAAGGCGAGCTGATCTGCTTTGATCAAGGAAAAAGCCCAGTCAGCCACCAACTCGGTGCAGGTCACGTGACCTACAGCTCGGCCTTCGCTTTTGAGGCTTCCTCTACCCACATCTCTATGTGCCCGCGGCACTTCCATATGGAGAAAGATAGGCTTACCATGTTCCATCAATAGCACCTAACCTATGCCGATTTTGGCGGACCGTGCTCCACCCCGGTGAACTCATGCGGTTCCGACATGCCCAGAGGCCATAGGCGAATCTGTTCACGGTCCTACGGACCAACATCATTCGAAGGTGGGTGGCCCGCCCCTCCTAGAACAGTCATGTTTGACTGGGCTTACACACATTCGCTCACTTACGCTGTCCCCCCTCAGCTCACCCTAGCCCCGGGCCTTTTGCTCTTTTAACGTAAGCTCCAAGGCTTCACACCAAGTCTTCACTGACATAATATGCATGCTTAAGTAGGGTCAGGCGGAACCTTTGTTGCCTGATGGGAACTTCCCCCATATTGCTATCAATGTCTTCATGTCGCACGACCTCTTAACATTACACCACTGAATCCCCAATCCTTTGCTTGCTGTGCAGTGACAGTACCAATATCCACTAATCGTTGTTTCCAGATACGGTTGCCGGTTGACATCTCTTCTAATTCGTCGATACGAGAAGCGAATTGTTGTGTGGAGGAATCAATATCTCGACATAAGCCAAGAGGCAGATCTTGTGCCACTCCACCTGGTCGTATGAAACTGGCATGCATCCTGGCTCCCGAGACTCTTTCATAGAATTCCAACAATTTCTCCCGCTCCTCAAAAGCCCACAGGAACGGAGTTGATGCTCCCACATCCATAGCATGAGTAGTTAAAGCAAGTGAATGATTTGAAATTCGAGTTATTTCACGGAATAACACTCGTATATATTGAGCTCGTAATGGTACCTCGCAATTCAAAAGTTTCTCTACGGCTGAAGAATGAGCGTGTTCTTGGGCCATCGTAGAAACATAGATAGGGTCGACGACGGAACGAACAACGAAACTTTACGACAGCTTTTTCGTACACGTTCACTTGCATCACATACACAAGTGCTCTCTGAACCGTGCAATAAGGTCACCCATAACACGGCTCTCCCACTTGAGTTACCTTAGCCCCAGGCCATGCTATTTAATGATATTGGAAAAATGGCATCGTAAGGTAAGAACTAGTATTGAAAGCGGGTCGCCTTTCGAAGCGTTCGCCGGTAACCAAAGCGTATCGTTCCCGCAACCACTTTGGTACCTTGCTTATAGCTTTTGTAGGTTATGCAATAGAAGGGCTCTTGAGAGCGCCTGCTTTCAGAAATGAATGGATCAGAAGGGGGCTGGGTTCTATTTCCTGGCCGGGCGGGAGGTGAAGGCCATAAGAGAAGATTGCCCTCCCGGTAAGGAAGAGAGGAAAAAGGTGCTGTCATCTATCTCGACCAGTTTCCCGAGGCGTTGGAAATCCAGACCGGCTCAGAGAATCACTGGCGCTAGCGCGACCTTCGTTTCGCCAACAAAGAAGTCATCCTTGACGATTTCCCATTCCTTACCTGCCGAGCCGCCTCTCTTCGCCATTCGAAGTACTACCTCTGCCTTCCCTTTATATAACATACCCAGGCGCCGTCCTTTCCTATCAGTAAGAAAAAATCAATACCAATCAAATAAAAGCCCTATCCTTGTAAAGCTTCGTCTGTTATTTTTCCGGCCCAGGGGAGTTTACTCGACCCATTCCCCAGTCTCCCGCACTGCTCAAGTCAGTGTGCGAGCGACTCCGTATGAGGACCTCCTTCCCTTCTGCCCACTCTCCGTTCACACGGTTCTCAAAAGAGGAGGAAGGGTGGGCAGAAGGTACCACGAGCCCTCTGTCCCACACATCTATCCAGAAGCAAGTGTAGTTCACCGGTTCCACCGAATGCTCCTATCTCTCGGCAAAGATCGTGTGAGTGTGCAGTTATGCTTCGGATGCTTCGCCATAGAATAGATCGACCCAGTTCCCCTTCTTTTCCGGTGCACTCGCTTTATATCTCCGACACACAAGGAAGGACGCGGTGGGAAGGAAGCAGCCCTAGCCTCTGTCCGGCCGATCATTCCGCTGGCATCTTGCATTCACGCCTCCGTTTGACTGCCGCTCGGGGATGTAGTTGTAGATACGTTAGTCTTAGTGGGTCGTTGGCTCCACCTGTTATCTCCTTCTACGACATGCTGTTGTCGTCGCCATATTCCATATGTCACTTAGTCATCTCTGCCTCGCTGCAGGTCAGCACCTCCGAAAGAAACGGAGGACTTCATTCAGTGACTCCGCGATCGCCCTCTAAACGATCAGAATAAGGTAAAGCTTGAAGATAAGTTTTGTACTCTATTAATTTCTCAGTCCCTCTAGTCGGGTGGGCGCCGGCCGGTCTTTCGACCAGATCCCCCTAAAAACCGTACGTGCGGGTCTCCCCGCATGCGGCTCACGCCATTCGAGGTGGCCCAGTCCAGCATTCATTCGAAAATCCGGTAGTGAAATTGAGACTGCTCGACCTCGGAAGCTAATTCGCGTGTAGGCAGCGCTGTCTGTCGTACCGTTGACTCTATCTATTCATTGAATTGGCTTGCTTTCAACCATTTTTTATATAGGCTCGCTCCCTCTTTTTCCAAGAATTCATGCATTTCCCTTGACTCCATAGGGCCTTCTTTCTCGTTGAGGGGTAAAAGCCTTCCATTTCCGTCAAATGACCCGGCCTCCCCTGGCTATTCCACCGTCCG
>JAGVVM010002551.1:0-10567 GCA_019149425.1 Psidium friedrichsthalianum
GGGAAGTACGGTTCACGGCAATGACGCACATCGAAGAATTAATTCCACAACTCTTTTCAAATGAAGCTGAGACAAGGCAGATACTGAACCTGGATTAACAGAGAGTAGCCTGGAACACATGTCAACACAGTCAGGATGCAATTCAGGAAGCACATAGTGAGAAAATGGAAGACTTTTAGATGACTTGATCCTCTGTAGAAGCTGCAAAGAAAAGAAACAAACAAATTAAGGGAACTTGTATTACTGGGTTCAATAAGTTAAAAAACAAACTGTTGCTTGAGGAGATAATCCTACCTGAACATTAGTCCGCCCACAAAATGGTGGACAACCATTGAGAAGCTCAAATAGAATGGCACCGATACTCCACATATCCACCTGCAGCAAATCGCTCAACCTAAAAAATTCTTCTTGTCTGTTACCCTTTCTTTTTCTGGTATTTTGTGTACATCCTACTGGTCTCAACAGAGATCACCATTGCCACCCCAACAAAGGCCAAGGAATTGATCCTTGACCAAGACCTTTGGAGGATGCAAATCTCATTCCAGGTTTGATTTGCATAGACACAGGAATCTCATACCTTTTCATCATACTTTTGGAATAGAAGAACTTCTGGGGCCATGTATAATGGAGAACCACATACAGTATCAGCAGAGTAACCAGACTGTAAAGTTCTGTTGCAAAGATACAAAAAAAATATCCAGAATTTCACTAACATGAAAAAAATTGCCAAATTGAATTCTATAAAATGTCTAGTACATTTGCGTATACCTTGAGAGACCAAAATCAGCTACCTTGAGCACTTTATCCTTTTCAGAACCAGACAACAAGATGTTCTGCTCACACGGTGACAAAAAAGGAAGAGCATAGATAAGCTCATTTGGAGTTTAAACAAAGACATGTCTGCAACTTAATCTCACAAAACTTGCATTTAGAGGGAAAAAAAAAACATAGCTGTTTCTGAAGTTATTGATCAGAAGTAGAGTGCTAGTACACTGCTTCACACGATAACTAGTTGAAGAGGGGAAAAAAGAATATAGACAACCAGCAAAATAGCCAGAAATCAGTCATGACATACTTCAATGTATCACTTGACCACTGAATTCTCCCTCTGAGAAGCAGTCTTCACAAAAAAAGGTTATCGATGTGCATATAGGCAACAATTAAAGTAAATAAACACAATCAACAATGAGGCATTTAGCTTCATGCTGATTATTTGCCTAGTTACTCCATTGATCACTCGGGATGTTGAAATGTTTAGAAGATAAGTGCAACTAAAGTTAACCGGTCTAGGAAAGTATCCATGGAAGGGATCATTATTGAGTCGATCTAATTGGTGAGCCCAACAATTCTCTTTAGTTAAGCCAGTCTCGACAACCATTAGATAGGATGTCTTGTTCAGTAGAAATTTTGCTAGGACTCAAGTCAATCTTGATAGATAAGATAGGCCTCAACAATGTAAACCTTCAAGGCAAGGCACATATGCAAAAGCGCATGACCCGCCTATTTGCAAAGAGAAAAAATCTCATACCTGTGGTTTCAAGTCCCTATGAACAATATGATAGGAGTGCAGTATTTCCAAGGCAGCTCCTACATGTTTTCCAAGTAAGCAAAGTCAGTAACCAATTCAAAGTAAGCAACACTTGCGCAATATACGAATGAAACCAAGGAAATACCCAGCTGCTGCATGAATCTTCTCGCAGTTTCTTCCTGAACTGGCCCATGCAGTTGAACGTAAGACGCTAAATCTCCACCGGCACAAAACTCTAAAACCATGTATATGCAACCATTTGCCTGATGATGAAAACCAAACCGATTTCAATTCCATGAGAAATCACATCACCAGAAATGAATGCATACACAAATTTTATCTACTACACCGAATCGAAGACACATTACGAGGTTCCACCCTAAATCGGAATGAAAAGCATATATATACAGCTGCAGTTTAGAATGCAAAACCTACATCTTTGATCCGTATTTACTACATTGAAGATGCCAATGAGTGCCTCCAAAATTTCATGAACTCTCGCAGCCACAGAAGCTTTTCGATTCATACAAAACTAACTAAGACAGAGCCATTGAAATCACACGACCGTCTATAAGGCTATGACCCATGAGTTCGTAAGAGCTGAGCATCCGCGTAGAGACCGACGTAATCAACCTGAAACACACGATGAAGGCGAATGATGTTGGGGTGATCGACGGAGGACAAGAAATTGAGCTCGCAGTCCAAGCAGCTCCTGAGATGCCGATTAAGCTTCGAGAGGTGGACTTGCTTCACCGCCACCACCTCGCCGCTGGCTCTGTGCACCGCCTTCCACACCGTCGAGAAAGACCCTTCACCGAGCTTCGACGACAGGACGTAGTCGCCCAACGTGATCGCTTCGGAGAGATTCACTGTCGCTGCTTCAGGTTCCATCAATGGCCGAGTCACCGAGAGAAGTGCTCGATTGATTCTTTGAGATTTCATCTAATCTTTTAGAAATTTCTATAGATAAAGACGACATCTTTTCCCCTTTTTCTGGTGGCAACCCGATAAGAGAGAGAAAATAGGCCATAACACGACCCCCAACACACACAACCCCACCCCCCAACCAAAAAAAAAAAAAAAGAAAATCCCGACTTTAACATTTATCTTAATTATATTTAATTTTTTTATATCATAAAAAACTTTCAATTTTTACTTTTATCCTAATTCCATCGACCTAATACAAAAAATAAAACCCATAACTTTTACTTTTGTACCAATTTTATTGGCCTAATAACCAAAAAAACTCCCTAATTTTAGTATTTATCCTAATTATATTGAACTTTTTTTTGTCTTATAAAAAAACTTAAACTTTAATTGTGTTCCAATTCTACTATTATTAGCCTCCCGTCAATAATAACCAATAATTAATCATATATGGCATTTTCAGGTAGCTAATGAATTACATTTTAGCAAAGTTAACATGAAAAATACTCCCAAACTTCTCTTTTATTGTCAACTTCCCCTACACATTGTCGAGAGATATAGAACCATTCAAGATGACGCGTTTCAGATTCTCACTCACACTCAACAGTCCAAAGAATAGCTAAACATGGAGATTTAATTATTTAGACAAACGATCTCAAATCTGGTCGTCAATAAAGCATGTTTTTTCCTAGTTTCGAAATTTGTGGGAGTGCCATATAAGCATGAGTTCCCCTTAGATACAAGCCATAGAAGCTAATGTTGAATCCCTATTTATAGTTGGATCTTATCAAGCTTTTCTGTAGCAAGAAAGTAGGCTAGGCTAGGCTCTAAACGCTCACGGGGGTCTAAGGCAGGCAAGCTAGCTAGCAAGTGAGAGAGAAGGTGGGTGAAGTTGCTTTGGTCTACCCTTTACCCAAGGAGGTATGGTAAGAAAGTGCTGCACAATTATAGCTATGCTATGGTCAGAGCTTATTTTACATAGTACCAGTCATCTTAAAGGAGAGGGTATGGGGTTGCGGGTCTAGAACTATTGTCATATGGTGAAAGTGCAATGCCTTGGAAGTCGGTAAGCAGTCTAGAATCATTCCAGGCTTTCGATCTAGTCCAATCGTCTAAGGTCCCTTTTGTTGAATCGTCATTTCCTTTTGTTTGAGAATGAGACTAAGGTGTGAGTGCGGGGCTCTTCTTTTGTTTTGAGGTCTATCGTCGTCTCTTTGTTTTGAGGTCTATCGTCTAAGTAAGCGGCTTTCCTTTAGCTTTTGTATTTAATTGAAACCCCGAATCAATAAATTAGCTTTCCCTCATCGAGTTCAATCCTGGCCTTGTTGAGTCACTTCACCATCTACCAGCTTGGACCGAAGACAATTTAGAGTGCCATTCTTCTAGCAACTAACCAAACTTCAAGAGTAGGACCGAACCGCTCCCCCTTTCCATTTAAATCACTAACAAAACTTACCTTTCAATAAACTTAATGAAACGACTTCGACTTTAGAACAATCAATCGAACGGCTAAGGCCAAGGTAAGGGCCTGTTCATAATCCCTATTCAAATAGCTTACTTGACTAATTAAGGTGAGGCGGCTTTCCTCTTGTTGCAGTCACTGTGGCTTTACTTGGGCTATCTTGCTCAATTTTTCCTTCTTAGGCCATAGGGGGAAGATAAGAGACTTTGTTGCACTTATTCATTCCGAAAGTTACTACGCTTCGCGCCTTCCTCTAACTAGTCTGCTCTGCTCATCCAGCAAGCTCTCTAAGACTAGCGATCTCAAATCATTCATCCCATTCCCGTTGATAAGTTCGGCTAGAAAATTAGAGCCAAGTAGGTTTAACGAATGGTGATTATGGATGGAAGGCCAGTGATGATAGAATTAAGACAAAAGTAATAGTTGGGGGCATTTCACAAGACAAAAATAATTTTGGATATAATTGGGACAAATACTAAAATTGAAGTTTTTTTTTTTTGTATTAGACCGATAGAATTTGGACAAAAGTAAAAAGTTGGATATTTTTTATAAGACAAAAAAAATTTGGATATAATTGGAACAAATTATAAAGTTTGGAGTTTTTTTTTAGTATTAAGCCGAGAGAAAAATAGTCAAATTGTTACATGCTTACTCTTTTTTTTTCACTTAATTTAAATACATAAATTACAAATATTTGTAATTTTGATAGTATTGAATTATTAACATATATATGTATATTATGCGTACATAAATTCTATCAAGAAAAGAAAAATTGCTATTCACTTTTGCTCGGTCTTAAAATGTAGGCTCGAGATTGTGCATTTTTTGCGAAATCCAAAATCAATCACCAAGCAAGTGAATATTTTCTAGGAAAATTCCAAAAAAGGGCTCGAATCCTCTCAGATTCTTAAATAAGGGCTCCAAGTGAATCTTATTTTAAATAAGGGCATAAAGTACCATCATTTTCTCAAATAACGGTCTGAAGTGAATGTTGGTTCAAATAAGAGTCTGAAATAGCCGTAAAATTTCAAAAAAAGGGGCCTGATTTCAAGGGCATTTCATTTTTTCCCTTATTTGATTTTTTATTAGACTTTATTTTAAAAAAAATAAAATAATTAAATAAAAAAGACAGGCACATAGGTGGGAGGGCTACCCCTCCTACCTGGGCGTGCTGGTTTTGATTTTTTTATTTTTTATTTTGATTTTTTGTTTTTGAAAAATAAAAAAAAAGTAAAAAAAAAAAAAAAATCAAAACGGGGATATGGCGAAAATGCTCTTTAGGTCATTTTTGAAACTCTATGGCACTTTAGGCCCTTATTTGAAATATATTATACCACTTCAAGCTCTTATTGAAATAAAATCAAATAAAAGAGCTTGAAGTGTATAATATATTTCAAATAAGGGCCTAAAGTAGCCATAGAGTTTCAAAAATGACCTAAAGAGCATTTTCGCCATATCCGTTTTGATTTTTTTTTTTTTTTTTTTACTTTTTTTTATTTTTCAAAAACAAAAAATCAAAAATAAAAATAAAAAAATCAAAACCAGCACGCCCAGGTAGGAGGGGTAGCCCTCCCACCTATGTGCCTGTCTTTTTTATTTTAATTATTTTATTTTTTTTAAAATAAAAGTCTAATAAAAAATCAAATAAGGGAAAAAATGAAAATGCCCTTGAAAATCAGGCCCCTTTTTTTTGAAATTTTACGGCTATTTCAGACTCTTATTTGAAACAACATTCACTTCAGACCGATTTGAGAAAATGATGGTACTTTATGCCCTTATTTAAAATAAGATTCACTTGGAGCCCTTATTTAAGAATCTGAGAGGATTCGAGCCCTTTTTTGGAATTTTCCTAGAAAAATATTCACTTGCTTGGTGATTGATTTGTGGATTTCGCAAAAAATGCACAATCTCGAGCCTACATTTTAAGACCGAGCAAAAGTGAATAGCAATTTTTTCTTTTCTTGATAGAATTTATGTACGCATATATACATATATATGTTAATAATTCAATACTATCAAAATTACAAATATTTTGTAATTTATGTATTTAAATTAAGTGAAAAAAAAAAGAGTAAGCATGTAACAATTTGACTATTTTCTCTCGGCTTAATACTAAAAAAAAACTCCAAACTTTATAATTTGTTCCAATTATATCCAAATTTTTTGTCTTATAAAAAAATATCCAACTTTTACTTTTGTCCAAATTCTATCGGTCTAATACAAAAAAAAAAAAACCTTCAATTTTAGTATTTGTCCCAATTATATCCAAAATTATTTTTGTCTTGTGAAATGCCCCCAACTATTACTTTTGTCTTAATTCTATCATCACTGGCCTTCCATCCATAATCACCATTCGTTAAACCTACTTGGCTCTAATTTTCTAGCCGAACTTATCAACGGGAATGGGATGAAATGATTTGAGATCGCTAGTCTTAGAGAGCTTGCTGGATGAGAGCAGAGCAGACTAGTTAGAGGAAGGCGCGAAGCGTAGTAACTTTCGGAATGAATAAGTGCAACAAAGTCTCTTATCTTCCCCCTATGGCCTAAGAAGGAAAAATTGAGCAAGATAGCCCAAGTAAGAGCCACAGTGACTGCAACAAGAGGAAAGCCGCCTCACCTTAATTAGTCAAGTAAGCTATTTGAATAGGGATATGAACAGGCCCTTACCTTGGCCTTAGCCGTTCGATTGATTGTTCTAAAGTCGAAGTCGTTTCATTAAGTTGAATTGAAAGGTAAGTTTTGTTAGTGATTAAATGGAAAGGGGGAGCGGTTCGGTCCTACTACTTGAAGTTTGGTTAGTTGCTAGAAGAATGGGCACTCTAAATTGTCTTCGGTCCAAGCTGGTAGATGGTGAAGTGACTCAACAAGGCCAGGAATTGAACTCGATGAGGGAAAGCTAATTTATTGATTCGGGGTTTCAATTAAATACAAAAGCTAAAGGAAAAGCCGCTTACTTAGACGATAGACCTCAAAACAAAAGAAGACGATAGACCTCAAAACAAAAGAAGAGCCCCGCACTCACACCTTAGTCTCATTCTCAAACAAAAGGAAATGACGATTCAACAAAAGGGACCTTAGACGATTGGACTAGATCGAAAGCCTGGAATGATTCTAGACTGCTTACCGACTTCCAAGGCATTGCACTTTCACCATATGACAATAGTTCTAGACCCGCAACCCCATACCCTCTCCTTTAAGATGACTGGTACTATGTAAAATAAGCTCTGACCATAGCATAGCTATAATTGTGCAGCACTTTCTTACCATACCTCCTTGGGTAAAGGGTAGACCAAAGCAACTTCACCCACCTTCTCTCTCACTTGCTAGCTAGCTTGCTGCCTTAGACCCCCGTGAGCGTTTAGAGCCTAGCCTAGCCTACTTTCTTGCTACAGAAAAGCTTGATAAGATCCAACTATAAATAGGGATTCAACATTAGCTTCTATGGCTTGTATCTAAGGGGAACTCATGCTTATATGGCACTCCCACAAATTTCGAAACTAGGAAAAAACATGCTTTATTGACGACCAGATTTGAGATCGTTTGTCTAAATAATTAAATCTCCATGTTTAGCTATTCTTTGGACTGTTGAGTGTGAGTGAGAATCTGAAACGCGTCATCTTGAATGGTTCTATATCTCTCGACAATGTGTAGGGGAAGTTGACAATAAAAGAGAAGTTTGGGAGTATTTTTCATGTTAACTTTGCTAAAATGTAATTCATTAGCTACCTGAAAATGCCATATATGATTAATTATTGGTTATTATTGACGGGAGGCTAATAATAGTAGAATTGGAACACAATTAAAGTTTAAGTTTTTTTATAAGAAAAAAAAAGTTCAATATAATTAGGATAAATACTAAAATTAGGGAGTTTTTTTGGTTATTAGGCCAATAAAATTGGTACAAAAGTAAAAGTTATGGGTTTTATTTTTTGTATTAGGTCGATGGAATTAGGATAAAAGTAAAAATTGAAAGTTTTTTATGATATAAAAAAATTAAATATAATTAAGATAAATGTTAAAGTCGGGATTTTCTTTTTTTTTTTTTTGGTTGGGGGGTGGGGTTGTGTGTGTTGGGGGTCGTGTTATGGCCTATTTTCTCTCTCTTATCGGGTTGCCACCAGAAAAAGGGGAAAAGATGTCGTCTTTATCTATAGAAATTTCTAAAAGATTAGATGAAATCTCAAAGAATCAATCGAGCACTTCTCTCGGTGACTCGGCCATTGATGGAACCTGAAGCAGCGACAGTGAATCTCTCCGAAGCGATCACGTTGGGCGACTACGTCCTGTCGTCGAAGCTCGGTGAAGGGTCTTTCTCGACGGTGTGGAAGGCGGTGCACAGAGCCAGCGGCGAGGTGGTGGCGGTGGAAGCAAGTCCACCTCTCGAAGCTTAATCGGCATCTCAGGAGCTGCTTGGACTGCGAGCTCAATTTCTTGTCCTCCGTCGATCACCCCAACATCATTCGCCTTCATCGTGTGTTTCAGGTTGATTACGTCGGTCTCTACGCGGATGCTCAGCTCTTACGAACTCATGGGTCATAGCCTTATAGACGGTCGTGTGATTTCAATGGCTCTGTCTTAGTTAGTTTTGTATGAATCGAAAAGCTTCTGTGGCTGCGAGAGTTCATGAAATTTTGGAGGCACTCATTGGCATCTTCAATGTAGTAAATACGGATCAAAGATGTAGGTTTTGCATTCTAAACTGCAGCTGTATATATATGCTTTTTCATTCCGATTTAGGGTGGAACCTCGTAATGTGTCTTCGATTCGGTGTAGTAGATAAAATTTGTGTATGCATTCATTTCTGGTGATGTGATTTCTCATGGAATTGAAATCGGTTTGGTTTTCATCATCAGGCAAATGGTTGCATATACATGGTTTTAGAGTTTTGTGCCGGTGGAGATTTAGCGTCTTACGTTCAACTGCATGGGCCAGTTCAGGAAGAAACTGCGAGAAGATTCATGCAGCAGCTGGGTATTCCTTGGTTTCATTCGTATATTGCGCAAGTGTTGCTTACTTTGAATTGGTTACTGACTTTGCTTACTTGGAAAACATGTAGGAGCTGCCTTGGAAATACTGCACTCCTATCATATTGTTCATAGGGACTTGAAACCACAGGTATGAGATTTTTTCTCTTTGCAAATAGGCGGGTCATGCGCTTTTGCATATGTGCCTTGCCTTGAAGGTTTACATTGTTGAGGCCTATCTTATCTATCAAGATTGACTTGAGTCCTAGCAAAATTTCTACTGAACAAGACATCCTATCTAATGGTTGTCGAGACTGGCTTAACTAAAGAGAATTGTTGGGCTCACCAATTAGATCGACTCAATAATGATCCCTTCCATGGATACTTTCCTAGACCGGTTAACTTTAGTTGCACTTATCTTCTAAACATTTCAACATCCCGAGTGATCAATGGAGTAACTAGGCAAATAATCAGCATGAAGCTAAATGCCTCATTGTTGATTGTGTTTATTTACTTTAATTGTTGCCTATATGCACATCGATAACCTTTTTTGTGAAGACTGCTTCTCAGAGGAGAATTCAGTGGTCAAGTGATACATTGAAGTATGTCATGACTGATTTCTGGCTATTTTGCTGGTTGTCTATATCTTTTTCCCCTCTTCAACTAGTTATCGTGTGAAGCAGTGTACTAGCACTCTACTTCTGATCAATAACTTCAGAAACAGCTATGTTTTTTTTTCCCTCTAAATGCAAGTTTTGTGAGATTAAGTTGCAGACATGTCTTTGTTTAAACTCCAAATGAGCTTATCTATGCTCTTCCTTTTTTGTCACCGTGTGAGCAGAACATCTTGTTGTCTGGTTCTGAAAAGGATAAAGTGCTCAAGGTAGCTGATTTTGGTCTCTCAAGGTATACGCAAATGTACTAGACATTTTATAGAATTCAATTTGGCAATTTTTTTCATGTTAGTGAAATTCTGGATATTTTTTTGTATCTTTGCAACAGAACTTTACAGTCTGGTTACTCTGCTGATACTGTATGTGGTTCTCCATTATACATGGCCCCAGAAGTTCTTCTATTCCAAAAGTATGATGAAAAGGTATGAGATTCCTGTGTCTATGCAAATCAAACCTGGAATGAGATTTGCATCCTCCAAAGGTCTTGGTCAAGGATCAATTCCTTGGCCTTTGTTGGGGTGGCAATGGTGATCTCTGTTGAGACCAGTAGGATGTACACAAAATACCAGAAAAAGAAAGGGTAAACAACAGACAAGAAGAAAGAATTTAGGTTGAGCGATTTGCTGCAGGTGGATATGTGGAGTATCGGTGCCATTCTATTTGAGCTTCTCAATGGTTGTCCACCATTTTGTGGGCGGACTAATGTTCAGGTAGGATTATCTCCTCAAGCAACAGTTTGTTTTTTAACTTATTGAACCCAGTAATACAAGTTCCCTTAATTTGTTTGTTTCTTTTCTTTGCAGCTTCTACAGAGGATCAAGTCATCTAAAAGTCTTCCATTTTCTCACTATGTGCTTCCTGAATTGCATCCTGACTGTGTTGACATGTGTTCCAGGCTACTCTCTGTTAATCCAGGTTCAGTATCTGCCTTGTCTCAGCTTCATTTGAAAGAGTTGTGGAAATAATTCTTCGATGTGCGTCATTGCAGTGAACCGTCCGTCCTTTGAAGAGG
>JAGVVM010002552.1:0-36689 GCA_019149425.1 Psidium friedrichsthalianum
TTCCTGGAGTGGCTTCAGCTGATGATTGTAACCTGATTGATCATATTGCTTCAATGGAAAGCTTTTATTCCTCTCAGGATTTTCCTCTATGGTTCGCATGTTGAATTGCTAAGGCTCATTGAGGTGGATTCTGGGTTTTATGCAAAAATAATAATGCAAGCCAAACTGTGATCACTTACTGACCTTGTACTTTTAGCCATCGCGCTTTCACATATGTGCAGATGTAACGACTCCAATTGTATTGATGTAACTTGAACTTGTGGGTTATAACACACATTTCTGTAGCTTCTTATGTTTAATTCTGGTACAAACACATAAGATTATAGCTTTGAATTCTCTGTCCACTCCAGTTCTGTAACAGCTTAAAGCAGAGTTATGACGAGGCCTTACGAGAAAATGATGTTAAAGCAATTGTCGTTACAGGTAATGTTCAAGAAGAGAAATTCTTCCCAATAACTAATCAATGGGAAATAGTGAGATGAGCCTAATAATTTTTGTGCTAGAGCAGGTGCAAATGGCAAGTTTTCTGGTGCTTTGACATTACAGCCTTTGGTGGATTTCAAACGGCAAGGGTATGTTTATGATCTGATGCTCTTTAAATATGGGAAAGATTGTTGTCAGTTTCAAATCACGTGGTTCTGTCTGCCAGTGGAGCAACCAAAGCGTGGTTTCGTATCAGTGGAAGTTCTTACCGGACTGTTGAAGGTTATGCAGAAGATACTTCGCAAGATCTTGAGCTGAGGTGAGCTTTTTTCAATATTTTGATTGTCATGTTCTTTTCAGCTGCTAGAAAACCTTCAGTTGCTGCCATTGATGGCCTGGCCTTGGGTGGAGGTTTAGAGATTGCTATGGTACGTATTGCTTTTTTTATGGACACCTGTCGTATTTCATGTAAAGAGCTTTTCTTGCGTTATCTTCTGTCATTACTGATTTGCTTTCCTCCATTTTTTTTTGTTAGGCATGCCATGCAAGAATTTGCACTCCTGGTGCACAATTGGGCCTCCCTGAGCTGCAGCTTGGGGTTCTTCCTGGATTTGGAGGTATCTAATTGCTCAAGCAGAAGTGCATTGCATATGTGATTTTTTTCCTAATCCCTTTAGTAGGCTTTAGAGTCTGAAGTTTATGTATGTAGTTTCTAGTGTAGTGGCATTGTCATTGAGAAGAAAATGGGTTTTTTCAAGAAAGGAGCTGCCATACATTGGAGGTCAGAAACCCGTGTGAGGTGTTGACAAAGCATCGAATGGTGTTCTTACAGTAGTTTGATATTCCATCATGTATTCCTGTGACAACTTTTAACTACTTCACTGTTAATCTATGGATGAAAAAGGATAATTTAATGCTTTACGCAGAACTGTTCCTGCTTATATCTTCATCTTCTCATGATGGCCTGAGTTCCATCATGAAGTTTTATTGCAGAGCAATGACATTCTTGCATCATTGGTGTGCTCTTTGCAAAAACTGTGGCTTTCCTTTTCTTATGCATGTAAACTGGTTTAGGAACGCAGCGGCTTCCACGTCTTGTTGGTCTATCCAAAATCTTGAGATGATGCTGGTAGATCTCCTTCTTTAATCTTCAACTTATATTTTACCATATTTTATTGGCCTGTACAGTTTACTTCAACACTCCGTAATCTTGTCCTATTATCTGCTCTTTTGTAGACCTCAAAGCCAGTAAAAGGGAGGAAGCATGTGGTTTAGGTCTTGTGGATGCTGTTGTTTCACCAAATGAGTTAGTCGCCACAGCACGCCGGTGGGCACTGGATATCTTGGAACATAGAAAACCATGGATTGCTAGTCTTTACAAGACTGACAAGTTAGAGCCTCTGGAGAGGCCAGGGAAATTTTAAGTTTGCAAGAGCTCAAACAAGGAAACAAGCTCTAATCTCACTCATCCATTGGTTTGCATTGACGTTGTTGAAGAGGGTGTAGTCTCCGGTCCGATTGCTGGACTTTGGAAGGTCACACCTGTCATTTTGTGGCTATTTTTTATATTAGAAGATATGGATCTGTAAAAACTATGTATCTGGTGCTACAGGAACTTGAAGCTTTTGAAGGGCTTCTCAGTCTGACACGTGCAAGAGCTTGGTCATATCTTCTTTGCTCAACGTGGAACTTCAAAAGGTTTGAATGGAGTCTGCATTCTTGCATATGTCGTTGCCTGTTGTGCAATTGTAGAGATATAACTTGCAAGTCCTATGCCCGAAGGAATCAAGCATCTGTTGTTAGCAGGTTTAAAGTGGGTAAGGTAGAAAAGTAACCTACCTAAGAAAGGAAAAAATTCATATTACCAAGTTTTCAGGAACAGAAGACTGCTTTCTGATAATTCGAAAGCATTTTGTTTATTCAACTTCTTAAGAATCATATAGAAGTTCGAGCTTACCGAACTACTTATGTCACCTTAATTTTCAATCGCACTTAATTGAGGGGAAGGTGAACCGAGTGATCCATGATCTCCTATCAAGGCGTGATCCGTAGTAAATCCTCTAACACAAACTTAAATATGGATTATTATGAGTGTAATAATGGAAACCTTGTTTGTCAAATTGTTTCAAGATCGGGAGAATATGTATGCATTTTCAGTCCTTGTTGTCTATATCATGAGCCTCAAGTACATAGCTTTTTTTTTGAACAAGTACATACCTCAGTCGAGTGATCATCTTTAAATTTTTTCCCCTGATAATCCTCTGTTGCCTGTTCTTTGTCTTGTAATCTGGCTACACTTCTGTCTGAGTTATGAACAGGTTCCAGGCATTACCGACAGAGGCTTGATGCCTAGGCAAGTGAAGAAAGTTGCTGTTGTTGGTGGTGGATTGATGGGCTCGGGAATAGCGACAGCATTGGTACTCAGCAATTATTCTGTGATACTTAAAGAAGTGAATGATAAATTTTTGCAGGCTGGCATAGGGAGAGTGAAAGGTAAGAGCTATCTCGCTTGTGTTTTGAAATGCCTTTATACATTTTCTAGATTGCTTTAATTGTGTCCAGAAAATATTTAAGCTGAAGTACTTGTCATCAGCTAATCTGCAGAGCCGTGTGAAAAAAGGCAACATGACGCAAGAGAAGTTTGAGAAAACAATGTCTCTTCTTAAGGGTGTACTAGAGTATGAGAGCTTCAAAGATGTGGACATGGTTATTGAGGTAGTATTAGTATTACACTGTGGATACATTTAAATGTGGAAAAGGTTAAGTATCTCCTGGTACATGATGGTGCTTCATACAGGCTGTGATAGAGAATGTTTCTCTAAAGCAACAAATTTTTGCGGATCTCGAGCGAAGTTGCCAACCCAATTGTATTCTGCGACTATACTTCCACAATTGACTTGAACCTCATTGTGAGAAGACCAGGTCACGGGACAGGATTATTGGTGCTCATTTCTTCAGGTAACGGGATATGCATAGTTGTATTTGTTGGTACTTTGATCATTGCCAATTTCTTTCTCCTGTGCACCTACCCTTTGGCTCAGTTGCTGACTAATATCTCATTGCAGGTCCTGCCCAATGTCATGCCCCTACTGGAAATTGTACGTACTCAGCATACATCTCCCCAGGTTATTGTTGACCTGTTAGATGTTGGGAAAAAGATAAAGAAGACTCCAGTCGTGGTCGGAAATTGCACGGGCTTTGCTGTCAACAGGATGTTCTTCCCTTATACAATGGCAGCTAATCTGCTTGTAGAGCGTGGGGCTGATATCTATCAGATTGACAAGATAATTACCAAATTCGGGATGCCAATGGGTCCATTCAGGTGGTAACACATATTGGGTGTATCAAGCTGTTATTTTGAATCTCTGTTCTCATTTGTCTCACTTTTTGTTGTCTGCAGATTGGCCGACCTTGTTGGGTTGGCGTGGCCATTGCAACCGGCGGACAATTCATCCAGAATTTTCCTGAACGAACTTATAAGTCGATGCTCATTCCACTTCTACAGGAAGATAAGAGACAAGGTAAAAAGAAAATGAATTAAAGCTTCATGAGCTCAGGGACTCGTGATGTGGCTGGCATCTTTCTCATCCTTTGCATCTGACAACTTTGTTAATTTTCTTATGGCACTTGTGGCAGGTGAAGCAACACGTAAGGGCTTCTACTTGTATGTGATAGACGAAAAGCTAGCCTGATCTGAGTTGAAAAAGTATGTTGAGAAATCCAGGAGCATTTCTGGTGTCTCTATTGACCCCAAGGTCTCTTTCGTCTCTCTCTCTCTCTAATACTTCCTTAGCTAAATTAGTGGAAAGGTTTTAAATAAGTGATTGTGGGAACAGCTTGTGAAGTTGCCGGAGAAGGACATAGTGGAAATGATATTCTTCCCTGTGGTGAACGAAGCATGCCGGGTTCTTGATGAAGGCATCGCTGTTAAGGCAGCTGACCTTGACATAGCTTTCCGTGATGGGCATGGGTTTCCCACCTTACAGGTATGCTGCTTACTGGATTCAATGATATCTACCTTTATTTGTTTTACGAAAACTTATACCTATCTGTTGAATCTCGTTTCTGACAGGGGAGGCATAATATTCTGGGCTGATTCTCTTGGATCCAAGTACTTTATTCGAGATTGGAAGAGTGGTCGAAGCTGTATGGAGGCTTCTTCAAGCCTTGCACCTACTTGGCCGACAGGGCAGCCAAGGAATTCCCCTGGTGAGAAATGCACTACTGTATAAAACTGTAGGGATATACACACATTGATAATTTACAAATCTGAAGAGCTGCGAATTAGCATGTCAAATTTCATGTTTAGCAGCTGAGATCTGCTAGTTTCTTGGCTTGATGTGCTTCTTCTGGTTACGATTTGAGCACTAGTTTGTCTTCATTCCAACAGTGGAGAGTTTGAATACATGAATCGGTTTTATTAGGCATATATTTAGTGCCCGTCCTTGCATTAGTCATGCTGAAATGAGTGCATAAGAATTTCGCTTACTCGTGACCAGTGATCTTCTGTACTAACAGGGCACGACTGTACTGTTGCAGGGTGCTCCATCTGGGCAAGCGAAATCTCGGATGTAGGACTCAACTTGCTTGTTCGCGTCAGGAGAAGATTTTCTCGTTCAGGTCTGTCGTTTCAGCATGTGGTTCTCATGAATTCTTAATAATGTTTACGTGGGAAAAGCTAGGGAAAGTGAGAGAAAGTGAAGAATCGTCTGAGCTTTTAGTCTTAAAAGAGGCACTACTATCCAATAACTATGCACAGCTTCATCGCAAGGGCGTTCTGTTCTTCGACTGTTGCATTCATCGAATTCGAACCCGTAAATTTTGAGATTAACGTGTAGATGGGTTTATGCATTTTGCATTTGCTTATATCTATGTCAGCCGTTGGACCCATAACAACAATAATGGCTGACGGTTATTAAAAGCAGAGTCGAAATGATCCTCGAGTCTTTAAAGACCATGACATGTTTCTCCCTTGTGATTCTCAAGACGAGCCACACCGACCTGTTGGCTACTCGAAACTTCGAGTGGATACATGAATTCGAGTGGTTTGAGATCGGTCTTTCTGTTTCAATGTGAGTTTGTCTCGAGTAATTATGGCAAATACGTACTTAACTGGTCAGAAAGCAAGAAGGGAATTCTTGGTCCGGTCTTGTCGAATTCACTGCCACGCTTAGCGTGACGGGTAACAGAATCGAACAACGTGAACAGATAATGCTCTCTCTACTCTGGCCAGTCTATGGAGCTTGATTCCACGTTCGAGGAACATAAGAGAAGATCCGCGGTTACGCGATTCTCGTTCTGTGGTTCGGATATGTGTGGTTCTATGATTCTTCTGAATGCCTATGCAAAGCGAAGTCTCGATCCAAAGTATAGAACGCAGTTGCAGTAGATTTAGTATTTTTATTGATAATTTCCTCCACGGTATAATATTATTGGAGCGTGAAGGTGAAGTTCAGTTAATGGCCTCTATTCCTCTTGTACGATGGGAACATGGTCCTTTTGAAGGCGTGTTGTTAAAAAGACGCACGTTGGAGCACGACGGCCGTGGCTTTTTTCGTCACGTCCATTGTCAAATTGATGTAGAGGGGGGTCACATCAAGACGACTCGAAGCTTTATGGACCCAAAACGCAAAAGGGCAAAAATGATTAGACAACGACTCTTTCTCGTCGAGTATGAAACAAGGGCATGAGAGCTATTTAGGTAATTACTCTTTTCCGATATCAATGAGGAATGATAGACATTAGATGTCAACGTCGTTCCCGTGAGTGGCGGTATCTTTTTTGTGAAAAGAGCTAGCCGTCAAGAAATCCATTATGGATCCGAAGAATTATAGAGTTCGCAATCGCTCGATAGCATAAGTGTTTTGCTAGTCGGGGGTCACACCGCGGAGATTCCCAATTGTGTTTACTCATAACCTTTCACAGCGATTCACAGAGAGAAAATTAAACATTGCAATGGATGCTTATGTGTCAAAACGAGTAGAGCATACTTTACTTTGGCTGAATCGTATAAATATTTGATTTCTTTATCATCCATTGTTGATTTATCTAGTAATTTCACTTTCTCGCGTTTGATACTAAATTACAATAAATATTCACTTCTGGACTCACAACAATAGCTATCAAAGCTTTTATTGCATCAACCCCAACACGACAATTGTTACTATAGCCATGATTAGCCTCATCGGCCTCATTCATCGATTTAGATAATTTAGATTTTACAATTTGATATCATCACTAAACCTTGGGTTATGTAGATGGCATGCATCTTAATGTTCCACAACTAAAATAAAATGTTTCTCGTTGAACTTCTTAATTTTTTAGTCTATAACTCATTGGTTTTAGTTTTTTTTTTAACAAATATGAGTTCAACTGGATATATTGATAAGTTTCGATTTCAGTTCTCTCTTAATAATTTCTCCAAATGAAGGTATTGGATTCCTACCATGTCGACCCAGCACAACACTATTCAATCAAATTGTATGATTGCTATAGAAATATCTACATCAAAGAGGGAAAAAGAGGATTAATCTAGGTAAAAAAAAATAATTGGAGAAGGATCCATTGAATTTGAGAAGCACGAATGGATCTAAAGACCCCCTACCCGTATGAAAAAAGATAGCTCAATTAGTTTATCAAAGTTCTGGCTAAAAAAAATTAATTTACAAAGTAATAAATCCTTTTTAAAGTGAGGGAATCCATTTAAGCAATCACAATAATCAGTTTGCAATATCACTTTATCTCTTTCTTTATCCAAAAAAAGTTGTTTTTTAGTCTGCATGATCCAAATCGTTGATCACGAAAATTTCGACAATAAAATTAGGTAAGTCGCTTTATATAATTCCCTATCCATTTCATCCAATATCCATAATTTATTAAAAGGCTTTCGTTTTAATAGAGATAGCTGCTTTTTGATAGAAGATTTTCCTATTTTTCGTAAGTAAGGTATCTCCATTTATTATTATGGATCAATATGCTGTCTTGACATGGCCAATCCTCACATCAATAAGTAATAAGAACAAAACATCGTGGATGTGAATTACCTATTTTTGATTTTAGCTGATATATCTTGTTCAATCCATGAGATTAGCAAAATAGTGAGGCGTATCAATTGGAATTGATTTTTCTCGCAACAAAATAACGAATTTAATTATTGACTTATTACAACAACATCTAAACTTTTTTTTTTTTTTACCGGAGAGGAACCTTGTGCAGCAAACTTTTTCTCCTGGAAGAACCTGCAAAATTCAGAATTTTTATTGATGGAGCAGCAGAAAAAAAAATATTTTCATGAGCATACTGCAAAAAATTAAATAAAAAAGAAGCTTTAAATGAAGAAATTGCTGTTTATGGGCCTGTAGATTTAAAAGAGTGATAGATTCGTCTGAATACCTATGCAATAAGGTAGGCCTGACCCAAAAATTTAGGGCACAGGCTTTCTCTTGTTTGCAATTTTTTTTTTCCGAAGGCTAAAAGGAGACAGGCCTTTCACGTGCGTATGGGGACTCTCATCCAACCTCCTACGCCATCATTTTTTTTTTTTTTACCTTCTCTTTCCTTTTTTTTCCCTCTTAAAAAGTTATTTTTTTTAATAATCTCTTTCGTTATTTTTTTCTCTAAAAAAATGATTATCTTCTTGTTACGGCAACTGATCAGAAATTTTCATTTTGTTCAAGATATTTTTGATTTGGAATCTTCTATGGTGTAAAAAATCTGAATATGAGATGATCTAGTGAATTTTGCGATGGCATAATTTGTGGTAGTAGGGTTTTTTTTATTTGTTGGTTTCGACTTATGATGATTATATTATTTTCTCAAAAAAAATTACAAATAAAGGCTTGAAGTGTTATTATTTTCTCCAATAAGGATATTTGGTGAATCTTATTTTAAATAATGACTTGAAGTGTCATCATTTGCTCAAATAAGAGTTTGAAGTAAATCTTGTTTAAAATAAGGACTTGAACTAATAATGAGTCTCAAAAAAGGGCATGATTTCAGGATATTTTTGTCATTTCCTTTTATTTATCCTTTTCCTTTTAGTTTTGTTAAAAACAAAAACAACACATAGGGCTGGTCACCACCCCCATCGCTAGGGGACGACGAAGGCCAGCGAGGTAGCCGCCACCCCCTCGGCAAGGACATCGAAGGTCGGCGGGGTTGCCGCGCTCCCTCGCCAAAATTAGGAGAGGGTCAGGCCCTCTTGAGACCCAAGGGGCGACGCACTCGCCCTATGCTGGTGAGGGACACTGACCCTCATCCAGATTTGGGGAAAGGCTTGCGGTCCTCGCCTCTAGTCGACGGCCCTCCTTCTTGCGCATTTTTTTCTTTTAATTTTTAAAGAATAAAAAAATAAAAATAAAAATAAATAATAATGAAAATAGACTCCATGACTACTTATTTGAAATCTACTATATCATTTTCGACTTTTATTTAAAATAAAATTTACTCGACACCCTTTGTTTGGAAATTTCCCTTATTTTCTGGATGAATAAGGAGCTTTTGTCTATTTAAAAAGAAAATATTGGGAAGTGTGAACTCTAGCGCACAATTATATATTTAATTTCAATAAAAAATAAAAAAATTCCCAAGAAAAATCCAAATAGTAAGTACAAAATAGAAAGAAAGAAAATATGTAAAAATAAGCAAAAGAGAGTCATGAATGACTGAAGAGCATCGTCTCCATTTCCCCAAGCATATCATGTCAACTCTCTTCCACGCCATAATATTTCTTCCTTCTAGCCCTCAATAATCACCTCCATCTCTCCTCTCATCTCTGACCAATTTTGTTCCCATCTCGTTGTCCGCTTCTCCCTCCCTCTCTCCCTCTCTTTCTCTCACATCGAGAACTGCATTGCAGAAGAAGGGAGACTTGAAGCACCCACGAAAAAGCAACTGCGAGCGACTCAAATGCGTTGTTGAAGCGCCTGAGGCAGGCAAAGCAAGCGCAGATGGAGAATCTCAAAGCAGTCGCAGCTGTCGGGGAGGCGGACATGGGCGTTGAACGGCACCACTGCAACTTCCACCCTTTCAACGCGCGGGCGGCGGCGGGATCTGCGCCTTCTGCCTCCAGGAGAAGCTCGGCAAGCTCGTCTCCTCCTCCCACTCCTTCCCGAGCCAAACGCAACTCCTCGTCGCCGTCGCCTTCCCCGTCTTTCAGATCCGACGACTCGTCCCTTCGACGTTTGTCGTTCACGTCTTCCTCGATGCTCCACCAAGGCCCCCGTGCGCGGCCACGCCAAGCACTCGAAAGTCGCTTCCTTTTTGGTCAAGAAGAGAAGAAGAAGCGACGGTGGAGGAGCGGGGGCACCGCATGGTGTTCCGGAGGAGCAGGTCCATCGCCTTCTCTGGTGCTACTCCTCAAAGTTGCCATTTTTATGACGTCGGTGGGCATGGTTATAGCCCCAGAAAGAGGGGTGGGTTCTGGTCTTTCATGTCTCTCTCTCTCCTCCTCAAGCAGCACAACGCAAGAGACAGAGACTCAGGGCATTCTCTGTCCAGGACAGGACAAGCTGTGGTCGAAGAAGATAATGTTCTGTCGCTGCTCAAGATGGAGTCTCCGCTTCATCTTTTGAGAACAATAACAGGGTCTCAAGATCCAGATCCGTAGGGTGTGGAAGCAGGAGCTTCTCAGGGACTTCTTTGAGAGGATCTCCACTGGGTTCATTGGGGACTGCACGACTCTGAGGAGGGGGAGTCTCACAGAGAAGGCAAGCCACCCAGAGCCTCCACCTCAAACCTCCACCACCTTGGAGGCTCATCATCATCCTCATCAGTGCATGAAGGAGAGGGTCAGGTGTGGTGGGATCTTTGGTGGTTTGCTATTGCCCAACATCATCCTCCTCGATCTCATCATCCTCAGCATCTTCCTCATCCTATTGGGTCCCATCATCCTCCAATTCAGCTGAAGACAATGTCAATCACAGTGCGTATCATCAAAGCCGCCAGTTTATCTCATCATCATGGCAGGACAAGAGCTGGGCTGGGCTCTTGCAAGCCCCATGAGAGCTTTTAGCAGGCCTTCTTCAGGGAAAGATCTGCCAGTGCTGCCGTCAAACCCACTTCAGGCGTGAACGGCTTCCTTACTGGCTGTTGGAGGCTGAGAGAGAGAGAGAGAGAGAGAGGAGGCGCTTGTTAGTCTGAGTCTGGTCTTATACATAAATCAGTCATTTTTACAATGCTTGTTGATAAGGATCTGTTCATTAGTTTCAGCTTGCATCACAATGTAGAACTTGATTCGCACTTTTTTATCTGAGCTCATTCATGTCTCTTGTTCAGTGGAATGCTCGTATGTGTTGGTTTTGAGATTGACCCACCTGCCGTCTCTCTCCGTCCGTTCCTCTTTCTGGGGAGAGGCAGAGCATCCAGAGAATTCCATGTGATTGTTCAATTGTTCGTCTTCTTGATCTTGTATTCTTTGTAGTGTTAATTGTTTCTTCTGGTTTGTTGAATCTGATTGAATGGTCAATGGTACAAGTGTTTATTGATTGCATAACAATGTAAGTTGTTGAAGGGGGGCTTGGGAGGGTTTTTACTTGGGGTTGTCGTGTCACATGGACACACATGTTTGGCCTTGGGCTAATACAAAGTAAGCAGGACTTGTCTGGCATGTTCTGCAGCTGTCTACAAGAGCATTTATTAGTAGCTCACTGATTTTGTATTAGAAGAATCTTCACTATTGTTTGGTCATAATTGACACAAGAATGCAAAAACCAAGGACAATTTGGTTGTAACATGAATGAATATGCCAAAAATTGTACAAGAACTTGAACTGGTCCAGCTTGTTCTGTTGTAATAGTAAGAGGGTATGGAAGAACAGAGAGGGAGGGGGCAGCAGATAGGAATGTGCCAGTCCCTCCTCCCCTTGCTTCCCCACCTTCTAGAAATTTTCTTTATTGGAGGACTCTATTTCTAAAATTAAAATTAAATTGCGATTATTTGGCCGAAATTTAACACTTCGAATTTTTTTGTCCTTTCGAGAAAGTAATTAAAAGTATTATTTCACGATCAATATAACTGTTTAGGCACATGTTGATATTTAGGGGCGAGCATGGTTCAAGGATAGAATTTGGAATTGGATCGGTGGAAACTTGTATGTTCTAGCTTCCAAGTTTCAAGGTTGCTAGGTAGGTTCTAAAAATTAGGGATTCTAGGATTAAGAAATTTGTTTTGACGGATAGATTTCAGATTGGTGGAACATGAAATTTGAAATATGTAATAAATTTATTTTTTTTTAACATGTGTTTGCACGATCTATTACATGATCTCCGATGATGAAGATATAATGTGGAACCACCAGTTTGAGTCTCCATTATGAGCGATATTTATAATCGAGATTATTACTTTGTAATGTTCCTATTTATTCGTGTCTCAAAATGAATCATGGTCAAATAGGTTTCAAATTTCAATAAATGAGAAATTTGTTGTGACGGGTAGGTTTTGGGTTCAAAATGAAGGCAGAATTCGGAGTCACTCATCCATATTGATATTAATGAGAATATCCTTCGTTCTCGTTATACTAAGCGGTAAAATATCATAATTAAGAATTAATATCTTCGAAATATTGAATACACCCTGAATAGTTTTTACCTATTCCATATTCAACTAGCAGATTTGGTTCTCTTCATTGATATCAATCCCTATCGATTTAGTCGGTTGGCTACTAAAAGCACAAATTTTTTTTTTTCATTTTTCGTTTGGCCAAAAACCAGAAATTCAATAGAAAAAGAAGAAGTGAAAATGTGGAGCCCAGTATCATTATGATCAAAGATAGGGACTGATAATGATCGATGATGATGTAGTGCAGAGACTGGTAAGTTTCGGAGGATGGTGATGGCGACGGAAGAAGCAGTGAAGTACAAAGGGGAAAAAGAGAAGGACAGGGAAAAGAAATAGCTCAGGTCAGTTTAAAGGATGTTCCGACAAAATAAAAAAAAATTAGAAGATGTGAAAATCTATGAAGCAGCAATACCCTCTGAAAATCTACTTATCGCGATCAATACTCTTTGATACTTTGACACTTTCACACTCCCCGATCGATCCCGTGATCAGCGCTCCAGACACGCCAACGACTGCGAGTCCAATATCTCGACACACGATTTTGATACGAACGATCAATTTTTAAGCATTCTCAATAAATTAAGAATTATGATAAAAAAAAATAAATTAATTAAGGATGAGAATATAAATTCGTCAAAAATATACATATTTAAGTCATATAATCATCCACCCCAAAATTAATATATTCAGCAAAAAAAAACTAATTGTGATATAACAGAAGAAGAAGAAACTCATCGCATGATAAATTATATAAAAATATATATTTAATATACAACGTGTCTGAAACTTGTTGAAATTCTCAATTTTTTTGAGAATGACGTGGCAGTGTATCGAGTTATATCGTGTCGCATGTTAGTGTCGATGCTACATAGGTGAAATTGGCTTGAGGGATTTTGGCAAAAGAAAAAAGAGAAAAAAAAATAATATATATCATATATATATAATGTATTTTATACTTTGTCGAGGTAATTGCAAAATTTTCAGATTAATTTCATTGGTGGTCATGAAAATTATCGAATCTTTCATAACCCAACAAATCTCTTTATGATATATTTTAATGGATGATGAAATATTCGTCGTAGCTTGCCAAAAACATAAACATAAGCATTAAAAAAATGTTATCATAAAAAAAAAATGCAGAGTTTCTGTTAAAGCGAAAGCGAAATATATCGAATTAGAAGGTGATTTTACCTTTAGGTCCCTCTAAAATAAAGCCAAGAGAGACACCTTTGGGCACACTACTGTTTGGCAACAGTGCAGATGAAAATGAAGCTAGGAAAACAGGAGCAATTGTGGAGAAGAAAATAGAACCGACGAAAGAGCCTGTTGAGGGAGTTGATATTTAGCTAGGAATTACCTAGAGAGGGATGACTTTGTCATTTTAAACAAACTCAACATTTAAATGGAGGAATTAGATTAATCAAGTTGAATATGATCTGGATCAATTGAAACGGAGTGTGCACATGATCAGGCTGAGGTAATATTCGGCAGTGTAGAAACTTCTATCAAGTAGTAAGGGCTAAAGTACACTAAAAGTGCCAAAAATTATATACAACGCTCACTTAAGATCAAAAGTTTTGAAATGAGCACTTAAGTGTCAATTTTTTTGAAAAACGATTACTTTAATGCCAAAACTTTCAAAATGATCACTTAAGTGTTAATTTTTTTTTTGTTGAAAAACACTCATTTCGATGCCAACTTTTGCGAGCCACATCAGCTCAAAAATGATATAAAATAGGCCACGTTGGATTTCCGACAAGTCACATTAGCTCAAATCGGAGTTGGCATTGAAGCAAGCGTTTTTCAAAAAATTTGACCCTAGAATGATCATTTTAAAAGTTTTGGTTCTAAAGTAAACGCCGCACACAAGTTTTGGCACTTGTGGTTTACTTTAGCCAAGTAATTAGTAAGTATGAGCAGAGAGATAGACGACCTTGGACACAGAGGTTCGGTTTAGTGCAAGCTTACGCCTACTCTCTCATAATGACAGACTATTAGATGGATTTTACTAGATAATCAATGAGAAATAATAGTAGCGAGTGTTGCTTATATTTCAAGCAATTATTTTGAAGTAGGTGTTGTCTATACTCATGTTGATAGGCCTCGCTATCTCACTCCTAAGCAAAAGCTATCGCTCCACTAACATTCCTAAAAAAATTATAATTGGAAGCGAATGGGAGATAAATATGAACATGCGAAGTTTCTTTAACTTTGGGATTTTTCACTCTTGATCTATCTCTCTCTTCGGCACTTCTTTTATACTCAGCATCCTCACTTCCCGTTGGATAAACTTCAAGAGGATCAATCTCCAAGCTTGGACAAATGATGATAAGATTAGGGTAAATCAGAGATCCTATTAGATTTAGTAGCGCATCCAAATAAATCTCGATTTTCATAAGTGGAGTGCTTCAATTATGAAAAGAATCTTGCATTCGGGATGATTGTCAATTAATCAAGATATCTTGCATGACTGAATATCATGCGGAGACGATCTTTAAAATTGATGGTCAATCAAGATCTTTTTAAGTAGGAATCCATACTAGATCACAACCTGTAGAGCAACAAGATAAAACCATCTCAAAATAATAATCTTTGAATATAAACTTTGCTAATGTCTAGCGTTTGCTTTGCTGATATCCACCTAGTAGCCTTGTTGATATTCACGCAGTATGTTGTTTCTGGCTTCTTGGATATGATCAATCGTTCTTGCAAAGATATATTAACAACCATGATGCAGTGGACCCTGTAGACATAAAACCTTGATGCTTCTAAGTCAACATGAACTTCCCATTCATCTAGACTTGTTCACGGAGGTTTTTCAATCATAAAGAATCCTTTCAACGTGAATATTACCCAAAAACATAAACATTTCTTGCATGATTCAAGATCGATGTAAACAATGAGTAGTTTTGTCTATTCCAAAATATATAAGGAGGTTTTCTCCACAAGAGTGACTTCTTGGGAAAAAAGAGGAACAATGGTGCCGTTGACTCGCAAATTGCCACCGACACTGTAGTTCACAGACCTTGCACTCGAACAGTGTGGATGAGCCCTCCCTGACAGCGCTTGGCCACGGCAACCATGGCCTTATCTTTGAGTTTGACAGTGTGGTGACAGTCTACGTAGGAGTGATGACGGCCTGCACGGCGGAGAGTGTCTAAGTCCATGTGAGAGAGAAATAGGGTTAAAGAAAAGATGGAAGCTAACCTAGGAATACCAATCATGTTCAAGAATCTTTCTAGTACTTCTGAGGTCGTGTCCGATCAAGTTCACGAGAAGAATCACAGCCGAGCCTAGCATGTCCTGATGATCTTGCCCTGATAAACTTACCACGGACAAGCTCTCTGGATTGGGAAATCTGAGAGAATGAAAGCATGAATCACGCATGTTCTAACGTGATGAGTTCCCCCGACCGATCAAGGTTGGAGTTGTCGATAATAATGCGCATCAAAATCTTCGCTTCGTGGTATAATGTAAAGATAATCAAGTCGATCTATCTTGCATCTTCTCATCGTCCTTTCATCAGGGTTTAGAAGTTCCGCGTCTAGCCATGATGTTACATCGCGGGAAAGAATGCGCAACGCGGTTTCTACCCTTCTAATGTGGGTTATAATTGCTGCCGAAGATGAAGAGATCTTACACGGAGAAGATGATGTTAGTCGGTAATTCACTGGCGAAAGACCTGTTGCTGCACAAACGTTTTCGAGATGAAGAAATCTACTAGAGGAGGACAACGAGATGACAAATATCCATTGAAAAGTAGTAGTATTCTGTTTCTCGACTTAACTTAACGCGGTGGGAACTTACAATTCATTCCGATACATGATCATCCGGAAAGAACATCCAATACTTAAGGAAGCATCGTTTTGCAAAATGCCGCCTTTTTAATTCAACGTACGCCACATTGATAAACATGACTTATTTGCTTTAAATATGGTATCACGTATTATTATAGCCATCCGAACTTGGCTCGGGTTGGGGTCCAATTTGCATGCCCATACGGCTCAGCCGATGAGATTGAACCCGGTAGGAACGATGTTGGCAATGCTGAGGAGTCCCTGGACTGTGTTCCCAACGAACTGCAGCGCCGACTGGAGGACCCCGGCGACGGGCAAGCTTGAGTTGCAGCTCGAGAGAGGGGTTGGGACCACCAATTGGCAAGTGTTGAGTACTGTGGAAAGGATGAACTGGAGAGGGTCCAACAGGATTGAGAACACACCGTTCTGATTTGTGGTTGCAGAGGACACTACATTGCCTCCGCACTTAAGTTGTACCACAGCATCTGCAATCGCATAAAACAGAATGGGCAAGGACAAAAAGTATTCAGTATAGAGAATCTTAGTTCTTTTGGATCAAATCCATCTCGAAGGACATGATTATCAGAACCACGTTAAATACCGATGCCACCTCGAAGAAACCATCGATTTTTCATCTTTTGGCACTTGAATTAGCGGAGCAAAAACACTGCATATACCGAGTACATGACATGACGACAGGTTTGTAGGCTCGCAGCCGAGGTTGGTGCAAGAGCACGATTGGACTAATCAAATTCGAGAATTCCATGTGAAATCTACACTTCCAGCCATGCACCTTGTACTGGTTCTATCGAATCATTTCCTTGTTGCCAATGCATTCATTTGAGTAACTTAGATTGCTAACAGAGCTTATCTATGACCGGGTTAACTAGATATTGGACACTCAGTTAACTAGATGATATTTTGTAGGGGACCGATCCGATATAAGCAAATCATGCAGTTTGCAAAAGGTTCGGACCTCGTAATTGATGAAGTACGGACCGTGTAAACTGTGATTAGCTAGCTGCGCTAGTTGACCATGTAGCGTGCTCATGTGTGGCTGTAACAGAATTGCATAGATCCACAAGAGAAGCGACTTACTAGGAAAACCGGAATTGTGCTGTTTATTAGTGATGTGGTGCTACTGAGAAGGCACGGCACGATCCCATTGATACGAATCAGGCCGAGGAGGGAGTCGACGAGTCCTCCTAGCCCTCCTAACTGTGCCTGAGCCATTGGGGCACCCACCACAAGCACCCCAACAATGAGTGACATCAGGAAAAGCGATTTCGGAGCCATTTATTCGAAGTGATTATCGGAGTGAGTGTTTGTTGCGAGATACTGGTAGTTTGCAGCCATTTTATAGGGCCTGGAGAGGTCCAACTTGCCGCAGCATTTTCTGAATGTGCCTCTCTCTCTCTCTCTCTCTCTCTCCCTCTCTCTCACCCCCATGCATGCTCAAACAAACACGCAGAGGACATATGAGTCTGCCTTGGAAAATTGTAGTTTTGGATGAGCCACAACATGCGAGCAAGTTGAAGAAGAGAATGACCACAGAACAGATCAACCAAGAAGAACTTGACCAGCTAGCTATATATGTTGCTGTCCTAGCTATGTCCAAGAAATGAGTGGTCTCAAGTATGGAAAATGGTACTGATCTTCTCAGATTACCCACAAGACGGGAAATTCTGCCGATTGCAAGTATTAACAAAGGATCCAAAGCTTAATCATACATAGCAGCAGCAGCATTAACATAGTTTACAAGTGTTATTGGAACCAAGCTGACAATCTCAACCATTGAGAGGCTTGTTTGGCCAAAAAATTGTATGAAAACTACATTGAGCGTGTTCATTGATGTGGGCTTCACTCTATCTGGTCCACCCAATCCCTACCTCCACAGCACACAAACAAAACAGCACAAGCATGCTTCACCTTGTTTGATGCGAGTCCTCTCTTCGACTGGCATGAAAATGACGCGGTTTTTCGTCTCCCTCTCACATAACCTCTTCACAGTTGAATTTCGTGGCCGATATCTCTCTTGGAATGGTCCTGTGTGTTACTGTGCAACTTCGTACCAATCCAAGTTGATGATTGAGATTCTCAGCAAGTCCTTAATGTCAGCGACGAGTTCGATCTAAGTACTCCAATAGAAAGGAAGGGTATGAAAATTAGTCCTGCTCTAAACCCTCTGCAATTTTTTCTCCTAGTTCAAAAGAAATGGCGTTGGATGCAGGTCCTGGAATTCTACTCTAAACTTGCCCCGTTCAAACCATTGAGCTGCAGAAATTTTCCAAGTTCTTGATAGAAGGTTTTGCTACTAGCAAAGGGTATTGAAGAGAACAACTTGCTGCGAGAATCGACGGATGATCCTATTGCTGTGGTCCTTCTGGCATGAGAAATTACACAAACAAACAACACATAGAAGGTGGTCATTGTTGCCCGCTAGGATGGCCTATTTCATTGGGTGAACCTACACAAAATCTCGTCAGCCTCCTTCATCATCTGGACCTAGAAGATTGCTGCAATTACATGAACTTCATAATCAATATCAAGTCCAAATAATGGAGCCGAGTTGAGTCACTTCTATGGATGCCTCTCTTCCTTCTAATCAGTGATAGTAAGTACATAAACCCGGTTTCCACAAATGGTCAAGTTTGCACAACCATTAAGCACTTGATGCACCTCAAGTACTTGGATAGTCTATGGAGAGGTCTTTTGGAGATCTTGGATCCTGCGTTTGCTTAAGAAAGAAGCAGCAGTAAAGAATATCTCCTTTCTGCAATCTCTCCCTCTATCGTTAGGTTTCTGTATAGTCAGGCGAACTGACAAAGAGGCTATGGATAGAGCAATAGTCTTGTATGCATTCGTCTGATGCTTAACTGTAGAAAGCCGGATGTGCTCATCCTTTTGCCAGTGTGACAAACATAGTCGACGAATTGCAGGAAACGCTTGCGATACACAATTTTTTGTAGATCCAGTGTAAATGCGAATGCAACTACATCTCATGAAGGATGTACTAGAGGCCGCGTGGTTTATGTTCAAACATCACCTATACGAAAAACGTTTTATATAACTCTCGCTCTCATAACAGAACTGAAATTCTGTAGTTCATTCCATAAGGCAAAAAATTGCTTTAACATGCACTAACAACGTTTGCAACTAACAAGGATGAGTGCCGTGACAACTTTAGTTTCTCAGGACAAAGCACCAAACCGGTGTTTCAGTTCCCACTTCCATATAACAGGATTTCCAATGGACGACAGGCCAGTACGCCTTCCTCAATTCTTTGATGTCATCTTCAGAGCCTCCATACCTAAACCATCCAACACAAGCTGAATCACTTCGAGTTTTCGCACTTCATGACCATGGCATCATTACGGCATGTGTTCGGTTTACTGGGTTCCGTTCTCGCATTCACCCATCGCCATTTTCCGTTGGCGATGCTTGGTCTTGTGGCTGTCGTCTTCCTTGTAAGTAAAAGGAAAGCCTCAGTCTTTTTACTGGACTTCAATTGCTATAGGCCACCCGAATCTCGTCGGCTACCTAAGTGCATGTTCCAGGAGCATCTTTTTCTCGACGAAAAGGTTGATCAGAAGAGCAAAGCTTTCCTAAGGCAAGATCTTCGAGAAGGCGGGTTCAGTGAAGAGACCTGCATTCCCGCATCGATTGCCGAGTTACCCATTACAAAATCACTTTCTTCTGGCCTAGAGGAAGCCGAGACGGTCATTTTCCCCATCGTTCATGGGCTGCTGAGGAAGAACAACGTTAGCCCTAGAACACATAGACATATTGATTTGCAACAGTACTATGTTTTGTCCCACGCCATCTCTAACTGCCATGGTGGTGAACAAGTTCGGAATGAGGAGCAATATCAAAAGCTATAACCTCTCTGGCATGGGGTGCAGCGCTGGTGTCGTGTCCGTAGGCCTAGCACAAGACCTGTTGAGGGTTCACAGGAACTCCTTGGCGCTCATCGTAGCACCGAGATTCTCAGCATGAACTGGGTACAAAGGTAAGAACACATCCATGTTTTATATCCAATTGTCTCTTCCGAATGGGGAGTGCGGCCCTGCTTATATCAAGCGAGATCAAGACAAGAAGGCAGCCAAGTACGAGCTTCAACACATCGTCCGAACGACCAGAGCTCACGACGATCAATCTTACACATGCGTGTACCAGGATGTGGACTCCGAGAATGAACTTGGGTGTCGATATCCAAGAGCATTGTGAATGTTGCTGGGGAAGCTCTAAAGGCAAACATGGCTTCCTTAGGCCCTCTGGTTCTGCCTTACACGGAGCAGTGCCGATATGCATTGTCCATGATCAAACGAAATCTCTGTCCCAGGAGGAAAACAGCCATTTACATACCAAATTTCAGGAGAGCTTTCAAGCACTTCTGCATACACGCGGAGGGAAATCCGTCATAGAAGCAATCGGCAAGAACTTGAAGTTGGGTGAAGAAGATCTGGAAGCATCGAAGATGACCCTATACAAGTTTGGGAACACCTCAGCTTCTTCCATCTGGTATGAGCTTGCTTACGCAGAAGCCAAAGGGAGAGTAAAAGAGGGGGATAGGATATGGCAGATTGCCTTAGGGAGTGGGTTCAAGTGCAATAGTGCCGTGTGGAGGTGCATAAACTCAGCAAGATCACAGGCAGCCAAAGTGTGGGAAGGCAAAATGGAGAAAGACAGTGTCGAAGTACAGCAGATCTCATGCGAGAAGCAGGTTCTATCTCGATGAGTTAACAGACATAAGCTTGCAGTTTCACCTCTGAATTGTTATCTTCATGAAAATGCAAATTTTATCTCAAGATCAACCAAAGTAATGGGCAGTATATTGTAACCCTCCTTCAATCTTAGCAAGGCAGAGTATAAGCCCTCTGCTCTTAGCTAAGATTATTTTTAATCAAATCTCCAGCACACACTAAGTAGCATATTTCATCATGAGGTGTTTTATGTCCCCTAGCTCAACAATGTTGGAACTCAAAACTCAATTTGGATTCATAGTGAAAAAGGACCCCGAAAATCTGTCTGCAATCTGAAAGCCAGAGTTACAAACTAAAATCCAATAACATTGAAATGTCGGAAACTGGTGAAAGAAATCTTTTGAGCAAGTGAATCATGATATTCTACTGTTGAAGCAGATTCTTAATCTTCCTCCTCTCCCTCGTTCTCGGCGATGTTGAAGTACCTAAGCTCGTAGACACTGCGGTCCTTGTTTGAAGCAATTACGCGGAGCCAATCGCGGACATTATGTTTCTTCAAGTACTTCTTTGTCAGGTACTTAAGGTACCTAACAGATGCAAACAGAATGATCAGTAATAAATATAAAGATAAAACTGAAGCAATCAAAAGCCAATGCGGGACAGATCTTCAAAATTGAAAAAGGATAGCATATTAAGCATTTGCTCATACCAGTACCAGACAGGGCTACCTAGGGTACAGTAAACCAAGATAAGAAATTATGAAGACCCGAGTTTTCAACATTCCATATGGGCGATCTTGTGTTGATCAGAGACCTAACCCTAGGCAACTTCTTTAGTTGACCCTCGACCGAGTAGAATAATAGATCCTAATCCCCAAGCCTGAAACCTATAATTCTTGTCTTGATGCTAAATTCAGAATGAAAGCTAGAACTTAAGGAGAAAGCATTGTAGCTCAACTCGAAGGATGAGATTTCGTCTAAACAATCAAAGTTCAATCTCAAAAATAGCCTTCTACAGATTTTACAGGCCAGCATCATTACCAGCTTATAATGCTTAACTTTCCAAAGCAAGAACTACACCACAGAAAAGCATGTTTCACTCAACCATCAGTTTTGTCATGCAAATCCCATAACCCCTCGGTCTATATCCTCTTCAACCCAACCGGCAAATTAACAGAGAAAATCTCGACATAAGATCATCAGCCAGTACTCAATCCTGGATAATCCATACGTTGTAAGCTAGATGATTTTGCACGAACATTCGCCTCAACGCAATATGCAACAGTTTATGAACAAGAAGGTGCCCAAATCCCGCCACAACAGCAAACTCACTGTGAAGGGCACAAGGTAAATAATCACCCGCTTGCAGAGGCACGGCAGGAAGGCTGCCTAGGCCCCTAGTCCCACTAAGGCACACCAAAAAAATCCAGAATCCGGCAGAAAACAGCAATTTATACACACAAGCAGCTACAAATTTACTCAAAAGGCAATCCTCTGTGAAAATCCCGACTAACGAAAACGAGGACGTGCAGTATCTTCACATATCGCGGCACGGTCGAGCATATTAAAAACCTACAGCCCTTTCCATTTTCAAAGAAGAGCACTGCAACTTAACAAGCAACCTGGGCACCCCCTAAAACCACAACTCCTTACACATGAAGCAGCAGCATTACAACAAGCGCAAAAGCTAGCTACAAAAGATTGCAGTGCTAAAGGGCAAAAGATAAAATAAAGAATTGATAGACAAAACAAAAGATAGTATAAATCTGGTGATACCGCTTGGAGAAGTCGGAGGTGGAGGTAACGGTTATCTTGGACTTGTCGCGAGAGACGGTGATGGAGTCGCCGAGGGCCCCGGCCTTGCCGTCGACCTTGATGCGCTCCTGGAGGAACTTCTCGAGGGAGGCGATGTCCATGATCTTGTCCTCCACCGGCTTGGCGCAGTCGATCACGAACGTCGCTCCCTTCTTCTTCGCCGCCTTGGCGCCGCCGCCTGAGCTCCCTCCTCTGCTCATCTCTACAACCGAACTCGAATACACTCACCTACATCTTCCGCGACTGCAGCAAACGAACGAGTGATGAGAAAATGCTACAAATGGAGAGAGAGAGAGAGAGAGAGAGAGAGAGAGAGAGAGAGAGAGAGAGAGACCTTTGGAGCTGCTCTGGCGATGGCGTGCCGCTGCGAATCGAAACAGAGGGAAAGAGAGAGGAGAGGTAGGAGAGTAAAACTAGGGTTCAGGTGTTTCGTGACTGGGCCTGGCGAATTTGACTTGGGCCGAAGCAGTCGATTTGGACCTAATTCTTTCAAAAGAGAAAAATAAATGGATAATGGCACGAACGAACCTCGAACTTTAGATCAATATGCAATGTAGTGCCCGAATTTATAATTTATTCAATATGATCATCGAACTTTATTCCATTTGCAATGATGTCCCTGAACTTCAAATTTGTTTAGTGTGATCCCTAACCCTTTTGGTTTATGTATAAATCTAGTCATTGAACAATATGAAAATGCCTCATATTGTCCCTGAGCTTTTAAATTCATGAAAGGATCACATCGAACATTGTTATATAATACAAGGACTAAGTCTAACACGTACCAAAAGTTCAAGAACTATATCGAATAAATTTTAAAGTTTAGAGACGACATTACACATCAGGCTAAAGTTCAGAGATCATTTTGTACGTTGAACCAAAGTTATTTTTTTTTTTTTGGGAAAGTTGAACCAAAGTTCGTAGATCATCTGTATCATTTTCTTAAAAAAATAATAATAAAGATGGTCAGGTCTTTGAAGATTTTCATTGGTTTCCTTTTCACCAAGTCTGCCTTACTAGTCATGGGAGTTTCGTTAATGAGCCATGGGTTTGTCGATTGGATTTGGAGGAACCTTTTAAATTCATGTCTTGTAACTCACCGATCTAAAGTAGAGATTTGATTGGAAGGAGTCTCTTCCGACCTTTACGGTAGGAAATTACCGCCTTTGTCGCCCTCTTTTTATCTTTTCTTTATAACAGAGTATGGTAGGAGTTTCACCTAATTTTCTCCACCTGAAACGCATAAATGGCATCCCGAGCTGCTTTTGCCTGTATTTTAACAGCCTACATAAGAAAACGTCGCCAACAAGCCCTAAATTGGCCCCCTCTCCTCTCTGTCTGACGAAAACAAAGAGAAAAATGTTTGCTCGGTGGTGGTTGTGCTCGTCGAGTGATAATTTGAAGTGCTCCGCCCTCATTTACAGTCAGCTTTGGGGATGGCAACCGCACGTCGGAAGCGGCAGTGTGAATAGTGAGCAGGAGCCAGGATACCAGCTTCGGCGAACTGCCTATCGTCAAGCGAACATTTGAGCCAAGCGAGCTTAGTGCACATGCAGATGGATCAAGCGACCAACGGCTGAACATCGAGGTTTCCGACTAATAAGTAACCTGAGAAGAGAGAGATGCAATTTTTAACCTCAGAAGAGCGGGGATCCAGCGTTACAATGGCATAATCAAGTAGACCAAATCATCTTCGATGAGCGCAAGACTTGAGTCTCATTGATGGGTGCTTTTGTAAAAGAATGGGCCACATTACAGGGGATTTGTCACAAAAATCACTTGGTTCCTAACGAGTAAAAAAAATCACACAACAGAAAGCAATAAGGAGTTCAGATAAATGTTTTCTCCTCCATCTGACAAAAATAGTACCCAGCAATTCTCTGCCTTCCCACATCTTTTAAACTCTTCACCGGCTCTTTCCCAAATATCTGTCTCGCTTTTCAAATCTTCTATGTAACAATTCAATCAAAATTGTGCTGGAGGGATATCGAGGGTCGATCCAGCCTGAATCTGGCCCCATCCAATCAGACGCCAGTGGCTTTCAACTCGCCGACTGAGGGCGATTTTCTCGCCTTTGCTCGTGCACACTGGAGAAGTGAGTTGCAGCTTAGCCAAATCATTCTTCACGGCAATGACACGAGCACCAGTTGACATTGAGCCGATGTTCAACATGAGGATCTCTCCCTTGGCCAGCTTTGACACCTTTCCTTGCCTCTCCGATCCGATTGTCCTGACACCTAGAAGTCGTCTCAGAAGGAAGAAATTCACCTGCAAAACAGATGGAGGCGAAGTTATGAAGCCGGAAATACCCGGGCAACCACATTAAACAGGGAGCATCACAGCAAAATAAAACACGTCCAATGTTATACCTCAAGCTCAACGTAGATCTCGGGCAACGATCCAACCTCCCCAAGAACCTGACCCACCAATCTATCAGCTCTGGTCAAGGTAGGGTCCATGGTAGTACCAACTCCAATGAGACCTCCAGGCACAGCAAACTGGAGCTCATTCTGCTCCGCAAACAGGGATACTATTCTAGAGTATATTGGTGTACAACGAATATTACCACTTGCATCTTTAACAACAATTCCTGGACGAACTTCAATCATCTGGTTTACTTTCAAAACGCCCTAGAAGAACCCATTGCAGAGAGAGAGGGAGATATTAGTGCCTTGTGAATGTGAAATAAAAGAGCTATGAGGCAACTTCACATGTTGCACTGAAATTACGAGCACAAGTGCTAGTCATGCATAAGAAGAAAAATTAGCAAATGAAGAACATACTCTGAGAATACTTCCACCAGCCACGCCGCCTCTTATCTCATCAACCTCAAAACCAGGCTTATTGACATCGAAAGATCGAATCACAATCATATTTGGTGGAGAGACAAAGTTCCTCTCCGGAATGGGAATCTTTTTCACGATGTACTCACAAACCACATCAATATTATACTTTAGCTGTGCAGAAATTGGGACAACTGGTGCACCGTCAGCTACAGTTCCCTGGTGGCAAAATTATTCACATGCAGATCAGACTACAGATAGGATGCTATGTACATTGAGGCTGCGACTAGATGAATCACCTGAATAAATTTCTGAATTGCTTCGTGCTGGTTGATAGCTACATTTTCCTGTATAAGATCAATTTTGTTTTGCAGGATTATAATATGTTGGAGGCGCATAATTTCAACAGCAGCCAAGTGTTCAGAAGTTTGTGGTTGGGGACAGCTCTCATTTGCAGCAATGAGCAGCAATGCACCATCCATAATAGCTGCTCCATTAAGCATAGTAGCCATAAGAATATCGTGGCCCTATCAACACGAAAATACAAAAGGTAACAGTTACACAGGGAATGACGGGACATAACAAGAAAGAAAACCGACATGCTTAGTCCGCAAATTCCTATTCGTACTATCAACTTAAAACAATAGTCTACAGAGTCTCGAACATAATCAATTTGCTAGGATATTACTGCTTTATCAGCACCACCATAATGCCACGTACAAGAAACCATTTACCCTAGTCCTAATAACGTGTGATGCATAGTAATGCTATTTAGAGGTAAAGCAAAAGCATATAAGAGAAGACCAGAAGAACAGTTCCAGATGCTACAATATAGTTACCAAGTACAGCCTAAAAAGTACATATGACAACATGTCGTGCATAACAATTCTACTAACAGGTAAAGCAAAGGCAGATAAGTGATGGCAAAAGGAAGAGTCCAAGATGCCACGAAATAAATATGCAATCGTAGGTGCATTTCTTATAGTAAAGCGATGTTCTTAGCATGAGCGATTAAGGCAAAGAGTGCAGAACACCAAACTAGCTGACAGAACTATTCCACTGGAATTCAAAGAATTTGTCTGCAGAGAAAAATATATGCTATTCAATTAGACACAAGAAATTACATGCTCCTGCTAAGCACACCCTGCCATGCAGAATCAAAGCTGACAAAAAACCTCCATATACCAGAACACAAAAGGCAAGGCTTAACATAATGATGACCATTTTGATATACATTGAAACACGCTATTTAATTAAGTGTGACACCATAAGAATATCAGACTACTAACATGTTGGAAGTGTGGGACTTACAGGACAATCTACAAAGGACACATGTCTGAGGAGCTTCATTCGGCAATTTTCAAACCCAGGTACATCACACATAGGACTATCTTCTTTCCCACTTCCATACGCTCTAGAAAATAACTCAATAAAGTTATAAACATATAGAAGCACATTGTGAGAAGGGAAAACTATAACACATTCTGGAAATCAACATACTTGTAGCACATAGGCCGAGGACACCGTTCATCTTCACATTTGTAAATCTTTGCATTTGCATATCCAAGCTTAATTGTGATGTTTCGCTCTAACTCGTTTTTGAAACGAACAGTCTGAACAAAAAGCATCAAACATCAACTCATCAAGTGTTCCAATATAAGCAAGAGTATGTACAATACATCCCAAATAAAGGATCTCCTGATTAGTAGAGGTAATCAATCTATGATAGAAGACAGAAAACACCATTACAGCAGAGAGAGCATCCAACTCAGCATTAACACTATTGCAGTTGACACCAGTTGCCCTTCAAAGGTAAAGCTTACTTCTTTCTTCACTTCAATGAATAAGCAAACACACAACCAAATGAACACTTGGAATGAAGCTAGCTTCCCCAGTGCATACTATGCTGCGCTATTTTCTACATTTCTTGCATTTAATGGTAATGAGGCACAGGGTTTCACAAATTACTCAGTTTATAAACATTCCTCAGTCACATTGTGTTTCAGACTCCAGAGGGCAAATGCCAGGATTCCCAGACTAACAAATATAACACAGAAGGGGATGGTGGAACAAGATACAGCTAATGCACTCACCTGAACGCCAGATATAGCTTTAACAACCGTCGACTTTCCATGCGCCACGTGCCCGATTGTACCTGATGGCGAACAATATATGTTCATTGATATCACAGTAAAGAAAAATGGCAAGACACTACCGTTAACACAGAGCATCAAATGCAGGACAGATAACTACCAATGTTAATTGTGGCTTGGCGGGATATCACTTCAGGAGTGAGCGGATGCAGCTCTTTCACATCCAATTTATTTAAGTCCTGCTCCATCAAACCCTTTCTCGACATTTTTGCTGGCACCCGAAAACCCTCTAGCTGAAAGAAATATAACACATCAAGGAACCGTAAGCATCAAACCACGAAAGAAAACCTCATGCATATCCGGTTAACCTGCACGACCTCACGTAGCTAACATAAGGTCGACATTCATCCCTCATGGGAGATAGAGAAAGAGAGAGCACGGTTCAAATATATACAACGATAAACCAGAACCAGCGTCACTCTGAGCAGCAGTCTCAACGTCACTCAATCGATCTAAACAAAAAAAAAAAAAAAACACGAGCCAAGCCTCGAACGTAAGCAAACAAATTGTCGACATCAGCAAAGAGCAACCTCTCATGACAATTGACACTATCCACTCGGATTCTCGTGCACAGTTATTCAAGTTCAGCTACAGACTCGGAACTCTACAAACCCTAAACGCGTGCATCCTCCGACCGGCCAAACGGAAGACCAGCGGGTAGAAGAAGCATCGAAGCTTCGATTGCCGATTCGCAGGGGAGCAGCGGATTCGATCGACAAGCGGCGAATCAGCAAGCCGGAATGGGCAGCGGAAGTGATGGAAGGAAAGCGAACCTGCTCTTCAGTTTAGCGACGAATCCACCGGAGAGGGAGAGAGAGACGGCTGTGTGCTGGTGGTGTTACGGAGAGCAGGAGGAGGAGGAGGAGGAGGAGAAGGTTTTAGGGATTGAAAGAGCGTCGTATCGATGCGATGCGATGCGATGCGGTGGGCTGATCCGGTGGGCCGAGAGGGTTTTGGAGTGAGAGCTACTTGGGCTTCACGGCCCGACCCGAAATGGTAATTCAATGTCGGTTAATTATCACGTGGCTTGACACCTCGGAGTAGGGTGTGCAAACTGAACCGGATCGGCCTGGACCGGCCCAAGACCGAACCGGACCGGCCCAAGACCGGACCGGACCGGCCGGGTTGGTCCGATCCTTGAGGGGGACGGTCTGGTCCCTGGTCCCAATAAATGGGACCGGTGACCGGGCGGTCCAGTCCTCGGTCCCATCCCCGAGGACCGAGGACCGACCGCTCGGACCGGCGCGGACCGGATCATCAGAATATATATAATTGTGTGTATATATATAATTACAAAAAAGAATTAGAAACAGTACATACATTGATATAAAAATAAAAACAAAAACAAAAATAAAAATAGTCAACTAGTTAACCTAAATGGTTAACTAGCGAGGTAAAGTAGGAATCTCAATGGAGTACAACATTCTAGCTGATCACCATGGCCGGAGGTGAAGCTTCGTCGACCTCAAACATATCTAAACTAGACATTGTCTCTCCTCTCCTCTGCTCTTTCTTTCTTTTCTATCTTTTTTTTTTTTTTCACTCAATCCCTTTATCCTTTTTTCTTCATTTCTTCCTCATTTTCCCCCTAATGTAGGCTTGTTGACCTTAGTTAGTTAGTTATGTTGACATGGACACTTATGTGGAAAAGTATTGCCCAGGTTGGCGAAAATTTTTGATTGTGAACTTCTTGCCTTCCACATGTTAATCTGGTGAACTTCGTGCCACCTAACTTTTCTCTCATGTACTCTTTTTATCTGTTTGTGATTGATTGAGGTTTTTGACAATCCATGTTCATAATGACTCGTGTAAAATAGCTAGTGTTAGCAGTCCCACTGGGACCGGACCGGGACCGGCCCGGACCGCCGGTCCTAGTCCGGTCCAATCCTGGTCCGGTCCTTGGTCCCTAAAAATTGGGGACCGGGACTACTGGTCCAGTCCCCGGTTCCATGTCGGGATCGGACCGACCCGGACCATGCACACCCTTACCTCGGAGTGCACGAGCGGCGCATCCAGACAAAGCAAATCCTAAATTCGAAAGGAGATGGTGGGATTGGGTAAGTACAACATGATGTCTTTGGGTCTTAACCAATCAGCGCGCTGCTAGGTTGGACTCTCTTGTGCAGCGGGCTATAGTTAAGTCAGAAACCCTCCCATAACTCGATGGGCATTCGAGATAAGATCTCTTACATTCACGAGGACACTAATCCGTGCTCTTCACCGAGCTAAGTGAGACTACGGGCGCGCGAATGGCAACCATTATGTTTTCCTATTTCTATTCAAAACATGTTTCTTTAATAGGTTTGGAACAAAGATTCGATTGACAATATAAGTTCGTTTTTTCCATTTCTGAAATAAAAATGTGTTCCGAAAGTAGGTTTGGAATAGAAATAAGAAGTTAAAACTTTCAGCTTTTTCTATTTTTGATTAGAAATGAAACTCTCCAGCGTCCCCATTGCTGGTTGCGCATTGCAGGTCCACTAGTCGTTGATTGGGAGCAATCCTAGAAATTTTTTACTGTTATCAAATGAATTTCTATTCTAAAAATAGAAATTTTGTATTATGTTCGTAATCTCGTCTAGAAACTAGGGTTCCCTTTGTTTTTGTGAAAAATGTGAAAAATCTAGAACATACTTTTCCAGAAATCATTTTTCAAGTAAAGGACGATATTTTTCAATGTTTGGCTGAAATTTGAAATGAATCAGAAATATTTTCTGCTATTTCGTAAGGAAAATCGATTTTCACCATATATTTCTTTTAATTAATTTTTTCTATCTTTTCTCTCTTCCGTTTTTCTTTTATCTTTTTTATCTTTCGTTTTCATTTTTTTATTTTTTTATTTCCTTTCTTCTTAGGCTGGCGAGCTTGAGGCTCGAGGCTCGCCTTGTCGTCCTCGAGCAAGAATGTCGGCAAGGCCACAAGTCTCGGCCGATGGGGCTCGCAGCTGTGGATGAGCTGACCATGGATAGCAGTGTCGCAAATTAACTGTGGACAGTAGCATCACAGGACAACCATGGAAAACAAAGCTTGAGACTAATGCATATTCCAATTTTAGCTTTTTTCTTTCTTTCTAATTTTAAGCCTTAGAGGAAAAAAACAAATTAAATTCAAATGAGATTCGACAAATTAGGTGTCAATACTTGCTCAAATATTTTCATTATAATGAAAAAGGTACCGAAATGGTATTAGTAAAATATTAGCATAATTAAGTCCATGAACTCATTAATATATGGTTTGTAGAAATGAAGTGTTTTTCTCGATATTTTATTTAGGTGTCTAATCAGACTATCATAAATTGATTAGTGGCGACTCCAAATTGTTGGAGTTGGCGAATACTTCGGGAACCCTTGTTTCTCACACCGGGTACGCCCACGTGAGCTTAGGGAAACTGAAGTGTTATCCAATAACATGTGATCCCTGCGTGCGGAATGCGGGGGTTCGGGGGCAGCGCCCCCGAAACCTCAACGGGTTTGGGCTTTTATTTAAGTTGGCCCGTATAGTGCGAGATTAAGAGATTTATTATAGGTTTAGGTATAGTGCGAGATTAGGGTATATATATATATTGATCGTTTCCGATAATTGTATTGAGCTGAGCGGCTGTAAACCTAAAAACATAGTGAAATCTCTTTGCAGGACGTAGCCCTACTTTAAGGGTGAACCTGGGTAAAACCGTGTGTCGTCTATTCTTATCTGTTTTTCGTGATCAAATTCTCGTTTACTTCCCTTCACAAATTAGATAATTAAACCATTTCCATGTTCAAAGATTAAATCCTAAGTTGCGATTTGATATGAACTTGAGAGAGTCTGAGTTAAGTTAATTAGATAATTAGCTTAACAATCCATTAGCCTATGAAAAATTAGGTCGCGACAATGATCAAATGAATACGCCATTGCTATTTTAAAGAGGGATTGCTTTTGAAACAATCGGCTTGCTTTCGATATCCGGTGAATCGGGCAGAGAGAGTTTCATTTGAGGAAGGAACCGGAGCGCTACACACTTCCTTTGAAAAGAAACAGAATGGCGATTGAAGCTGGATCGGGCTCAAATTACTCGCTCGAAGCTCCTAATCTCCGATTGCTACAAGGAGTTAAAAAGCAATCATTACCGAGCACCCTCTCTCCGGGGACGACCACCTTCCTTCTACTGAAGCCACCGTCATTGCCTAAACACACCCATAGAGTAGATGCTAATTAAGTTTAAATTTTGAATTCTATCACACGGCACCATATGCTCCTGACAGGTCGCCGGAGCATGGATAAATGTCACGTTGCACTGCAGTCCTCTCTCGGCATCATTATAAATGGCATCAAGAAAATCATCAGCAGTTGAGTTCACCATGATATGAGCCACCTCATTCTATATAAGAGCAAACATGCTACAATATTAACGTGGAATAACAGGATTTTGCAATTTAAGACAATGCGAAAAGCCTAGAAAAATAACAAAGAACGATAAAGGACATCAGAGATTACGCGATTCGATCTTAATATCGGTATCTACGTTCACGAGAAGAGCCAGCAACAATTATCCACTATAATCGGAGAATCGAAATCACAATCGCTCAATCGCTCGTATTTCCCGCACCTAAATTATATCAATTCTATATTCAAGTTGTCCAGTGCCGCCAAATCTAAATCTTGATTCGTTAAAGATTTTTCTTTTCACAAATCAATTTAAGAAATCAATACATATATATACATATATATTTAACATAACAGTATTAGACATTGGTGGCTTATTAAGAGTAGCCACCAAGGCCTAATTTTTTTTTTTTTTTATTATCTCACAACAGTTTGAATCGAGAAATCCACAAATTGAGTTTAATTCAGCATTTACGAAGAGTTTATTGACACCTAAATTTGGTTACCCTTTTAGTCATTAATTGCATTTGAAAATCATGGACTAACTTCGGTCCCTAGCAAGAATATTCACTCGTATAGTTTTAAGTGCATTTTCTACATATATGCATTTGCATTTAATCGGATTGATGGTGGAAACGGACCTCAAACAGACGACGTGGAGGGTGCCAAAATACAATAGAAAATTCGGCCAGCAAAGGGGAGTGATAATGCTGAAGAAGTAAGGGTCTTGGGGGCCTATTTTGAGCTTAATTTAGCCCATCAGAAGTTAGTTAAAAAAAGGTCTTAATGAAGTAAATATTAGAGAGAAAATGCCCTAATTTAAGCCTAAAAAGAGCAAATAAGCCCGTGAAAGAGGTCACATGCCGATACCAGCCAAGCCCATTCAATGGGCCGGCCAAATTCTTAAGGACTTAATTGCACAAAATTTTTGTTACTAGGGACCAAATTGCAAATATTCAAAAGTTGGAGAAATATTTCGTAATTAAAGGAAAAGCACGAAACCTGGGTTTTCTCTATTTGAGCGCTTATGCTTCACAAATCAAGGGGGCTTTCGCAATTCTCAGAGCACATCGGGTGAAACACCAAAAAGAGAGAGAGGTAGATGCGAGAGAATAGCAGAGACAGGGGAAGTCTCAAGCGAACCACTTCTTGGCCAAGACCACACGAGCAGCAAGCCTCACAGTCGGTGCTTTAACCTGCGACGCCTGCCTCTGCCTTCGACATCGCCTGCCTTCCCGAAGTTGAGCCTCATCGTTGCCGCCGCACCACCTCCAGAGTCGATCCCTGGCGTCCCCACAGCAATCCTGGCGAACTTTAGGCGAGTCTCGGTGTCCCTCCAGACCATAGCCACCGACGGCGGTCTCCACGGCGACCGGCAAATCCCCAAGGAGGCCAGTCGAAGCAGTCCATGGCGAAAGGTGGGCTTCCTCAGTAATTCATTCAAAGCATTCTCTAAGGAGCACCTGTAGTCATCACTGTTGATGGCCATTGCTTCCCTAGGGGAAAATCTTGATCATTGAGTTTTCTTGTCTCTTTAACCATACGTGGTCTTACGCTATTTAGACTTTCAGAGAAGAATTTGGGTGCGATTAAAAAAGGGAAACGAGAGTTTCGAAATCCAAACTCAAAAAGGCAGCCGTCTCACCGGTCAGCTTGAAGTTCATCAGCCGCGCGACTTACGCATGAAATACTTATTTTTTTCTGATTGTAGATCGAGAAACGATGAGGTTTTTCAGGTTGTTTTTCACAGACGACATGTTCTAATGAAGTATAATATACCAATCTTCAGAAACCACGGCCAAAATCAGATTGGAAACCACTAAGATTCCATTTATTTAGCTCTAAGTTTGTGACCACCGCACATTGTTAACTGTTGAGTCCCATCCATGCTCATATACTTGGTAGAATAATTGTAATTGAGTTGCTAAACTTCAGTCTTGCGTCATCTAATTGCAGTTGATAATCATATCTATGGAACATTTTTCCCACCCATCAAAGCTTCAATCGTTGCATCCGTTGGCCACCATCCATAGCAACAAGCAAAATAAGAGTAGTGAGCATGTGAGATGGAAGAGGAAAGCTATGGAACTCATCATACCGCAAGAAAGGAAAACATCTAAAACATATCCATAAATCTCATAACCCATCATTAACCCACTATTATAGTGAAAATCACTATCTAAACATGAAGGCCATGCTTATTCCTCTAGGCTTGTGCTCCTTCCTCTCGACGGTCTCGACACCGAAAATGTCGTAACCCTGGAAAGCGCTTCGGGACTAATATCGATCTCTTTATTTCCCTATTCTATACTCGAAGAACAAGGAGCGGATATTCTCCCGTTCCTTCGATTGCATACTACATATATGTGTGCGTCTGCGATGCGATTATACGATCACGCTGATATGGTGGAGGAATCGGAGGCCGCTGTGCTCTTCTGGTCGCCGAAGATGCGCTGCCGGAAGTCGGAGACCATGAGCGGGAGGCCCTGGCGGAGTGAAATTGTGGGCTCCCAGCCGAGGAGCTCTTCGCCTTGGCGATGTCGGGCTTCCTCTTGTGGGGATCATCTGCCGTGTTCGGCCTGAACTCTATTCTTGCGTTCGGGTCTATCGTCTCTTGTACCACCTGCACTCAAACATAACACGCTGACTAATTTGAAAAAAGATGGGGGGCTGGTGGCTATCATCGCGCCAAGATCTGTTCGAACCAAATTCGGTCGAGGATCAATCTGGGCAGGGCTCTAGTCGTAAAGCGCTTTGCAGCCCAACTAATACCGAGAATTGAATCGAAGGACGATTTCGGAACAATAGTTTGACAAAGGATGGTTACTTAAACCTATGCATACATATCAATTTTACCTTGGCAAGTTCGAGCATGGTGAATTCGCCGGGATTTCCGAGATTGAAGGGACCGATGTGATCGCCTTCCATCAGCCTCATCAGGCCTTCCACCTGAACACAGAGCGGAAACAGATGGAACGCCATTCTAATGCTGAAATTCTTGCGCGACTGACTCGATAACGGTGGTAGACGAAGAAACTAAGCTCGTACCAGGTCGGAAACGTACTGGAAGCTCCTGGTTTGCTTCCCATCGCCGTAAACAGTCAGCGGCTCTTTCCGTAAAGCCTGTTTCAGTCGCCAACATCATATCATGAGAGGGATCCAAGTCCTAGAATCGAATTTTCATTTTGACTGTGCTGATCCTGGACCCCACTCTGCGTGCCTGGATGCAAGAGAGACTCGTACCTGAGCGACGAAATTGCTCACGACGCGACGTCGTCGAGGCACATTCGGGGCCCGTAGGTGTTGAAAATCCGAGCGATCCTCACCTGCACGCCGACTTCCGGCGGTCACTTCCGTTCCACGTTCCAATCGCAGCAACTTCTTTTCAATGGATTTGATTTGCGTACCTCAATTGCTAGACCTCTGTGATAGTCCATGGTGAGAGTCTCCGCGTGCGCTTCCCCTCGTCGTAACAGCTCCTCACACCTGCCACCACCCGAGCATCCATTATGAACAGATCTCATTCATGATGGAGCTACCGGCGGACTTTAAATCACATGCACCAGGCACCTAAACATTGTCCGATGGAGCTCGCATTGGTGCCATCAGATCAAAACCTCATCTAGATGTTGAAGTGATCATCCGGCCGGCCAAGTCCGAAGGTCTAGCTATTGCCCAAGTCCACCCATAACATAAAAATTTACGTGTACAACCCTGGGCTAGGCGGCCGGGTTCCAAACATCGCCCAAGTCCGCCCGTTTGTTATTGGGCTGCCCGACGCTTGATCACCTCTAGTCCACTCGGATCTCGCCCCGTCGAAAGATTATCACGTGAATCTCACATGATCCAATGAGATGCAAGTGTCCTGGTGTAGCTAGCCTAGCCAAGAATAATTTTTTGTACTCATGTTTTAGAGAGAGAGAGAGAGACTGACCGATGGGGTTGACGTTACCCAGTAGGTCTCGACCTGGGGATGCTGAAGGGGATCGCCGTAAACCTCGCTGGTGCTGGTGAGCAAGAAGCGTGCCCCGACCCTCTTTGCCAACCCCAACAAGTTTAGCGTTCCGACCACGTTCGTCTTGTGAAGGCAAAAAAAAAAAAAACAATCACTTGGAATTAAGGAAACAAACCCATCTAGATCTCATCCTCGGGAACATGACGCAGCATTAGGGTTGCAGTAAAGAATGATGATGGAAGAAGAAAGGATATGATGGTCTTGACGGGTTGAACTTGTAGTGGGACTGGGAGGCCGGGCAGGCGAGGTGGTAGATCTGGTCCACCTCCAGGAGGATGGGCTCGACCACGTCGTGCCGGATGAGCTCGAACCGCGGGTTCCCGAAGTGGTGCGCACGTTCTCCTTCCGCCCCGTGAAGAAGTTGTCCACCACGATCACGCTGTCCCCCCGCGCCATCAGCCGGTCCACCAGGTGGCTCCCCACGAACCCGGCCCCGCCCGTCCACCACGATCCTCAGCCTTTCCTCTTCAGCCCCAGCGGCACCTTCCCTCCCGCGCTCACCATGCCCCCCGCCGCCGCCTCGTACAGGACGCGGCGGTGGGGCAGCTCGGACCCGGCGGCGGCGTGCGGGTGACGCAGCAGCAGCGTCGTCGGCGTGGGCGGAGGAGGAGGATAGTGCTTGGGGAGGAGCGCGTGAAGAAGAGGGTGGCGATGCCGATGCCGAGGAAGACGAAGAGGAGGCGGTGCAGCGCGGCGCGATCAGCTGGGAGCGAGACGACTTTCGGCGGGGGCGTGGACGTCGTTCCGGAGAGGAGGGGGCGGGGGAGGAGGAGATGGGTGAGGGTGATGGGATTGGTCCGGTGAGTGAGGGGGCCATTTGGTTGTGTTTTTTTTTTTTTGTGTGTTTTTTTTTTTTTTTTTTTTTTTTTTTTTTTTTTTGTGGGTCTCTTTTTGTTTTTTTTTTTTTTTTTTGGGTGGGGGTTTTGGGGGGGGGTTTTTTTTGGAGGGGGGCTTTTTTTGGGGTGGGTTGGCGGGTCGTGGACGTCGTTCGGAGGAGGAGCGGCGGGGGAGGAGGGATGGGTGAGGGTGATGGGATTGGTTCCGGTGAGTGAGCTCGGAGGAAGCCATTTGTCTCGTTTTCCT
>JAGVVM010002553.1:0-36732 GCA_019149425.1 Psidium friedrichsthalianum
TTTGTTCTTGGGCTAATGGGTTGACCGGGTCGGTCAGCCCCGACCCGGTTGACCGTTTCAATCAAAATCTTCTAATTCGCCTCAAATTAGTCCAAATTTCTCTTAATTGATGTAAAAATTGAGCTCAGGAGGGCGAATTCCATTGGAAAATGGACTTAATTTCGACACTAAGTGGGTATTTGTATAAAAACCCTAATTTCCACGTTCGACTCGAAAACCCATTTTGCAAAATTCATACTGTAGAAGGCCTTTTTTGCAAAAATTGATGCCATTAATGGATTCAGCGGGTGAAAAACTAGGGGGTGACAGGCTTTTATTTTTAATTCATTCCCTAGAAAAATTTTTAATTTCATTTTAAGCGTTTCTAAGGACTAAATTGAAAAGCCCAAAATTGCATTTTGGTCCTTTTGCACGAAATTGAGCAATTCGGTGGACTTTTGGACTAGATTTTAATTTTGGAAAATAGAGGGGGATGACACGACTCCAAGAATGTAAAAATAGAAAATTACAGAATTAAAATGAAATTTCTAGAATTTTTTCAATTAATTTGAAAATGTGATTAACAAAGAAAACCCATTGCCAGATTAATTTTTTCAAAATTTCTTTGGCCAAAATGAAGAGAAAAATGAAAGAAAAAATATTGACTATTTTTCTGTATTTTTGTGGCCACGAATGCTATTTTTTATTAATTTTTTTTGTATTTTCTATTTTCTGAAAGTATAAAAAAAAAGAAAAAAATAAGGAAAATTATTTTTCGTTCAAAATTGGTTCCTTAGGCTAGTCTAGGGCTTCCAAAGTTGATTTTCAATTTTCTGATTTTTTCTTGATTTTGTTTATGAATTTTGAAAATAAAATGCAAAAAATACTGAAAATTTGAAAAATTATTTTTGCACAAAATTGGATCCCTAGGCCAGATCGAGGTCTCCAAAGTTGATTTTTCAATTTTTTGAATTTTTATGGATTTTCTAAAAATTTTCTAAAAAATGAAAAGGTTGAAAATCAAGTGTCAACAGCAGGGCTGGTTCAAAATGAAATTCTCGATGATTTAGAAAAAGCGGCAATGGTTGTAGCAGCGAGACTCAACAATAGTCCTCTTGATGAGGATCGTCGGGACTTGATGGGGAAGTTGACAATGCTAGGTTCATTGGTGTTGTTTTAGAGCTCACAATCGCCGATGGAGAAGCACTAAAGCAGAGATGAATGTTGACGTACAATGGAGGTTTTCTCTTTATGATGTAGTGGATACTCTCTAGAAACTTCAGAATTTTCTCAGCTTCGTCCTCTCCTCTCTTTTTTTTTTTTCGTTGACGTTGCTCTTCTTTTATAGACCAAGATATCCAATCTTGGATAAGGAAAAGAAATATATCTTTTATTCTCTCTCAATCAAGTGAGATTCACTTTTTCCTTTTTTTTTTCCTTTTCAACTTCTGTAAATATGGCCAAAGAATCGTACACTCCTTACACCAATTAAGCTTTTGCGATTTTCTTTCTATTATGTTTAGAAGATATTATATTTTCTTCTTTTTTACTCTACTAATGCATATCCACACGTGGAGGTCTTATTTGCATTGCCTTCTTCCTTGTTTTAAAACAAAGATATATTGTTCAAAATCAACATGCCCCCACATGTGATTTCATCCACCGTCGTTTCAATGCAAGATGCAATGTAAGAAATAAATATAAAAAAATGGTTTGATTATTTTTTGCAAGAACTAAAATTAGTTCTAATTTTCTGTGCAAAAATGATTGAAAACATTAGTCAAAATTTAGGTGTCAACACTCCTCCACTTTTGTCTCAGCCTCCGTTTGCTGCCCGCTTTGCCTCCGTCCTCTGCAGAAGCTTAAGGCAAATCTTGATGCGTAGGTGATGGGGGCAATTGTCCAAAAAGTGATAAATTTATTATACGACGGTCAATTCAATTTTAAACATTTTAATGTGTCCATTTAGTCCTAAATTTTTTGATGATTTACCAATTAAGTCCTAAACCTTTTAATGATTTGCTAATGTAATTTCCAACCAATTATCCAAATAATAAGTTTAAGACCGATTTGGCAAATTTAAAAAGATTTAGGACTATATTGACACAATTGTAAGGTTTAGGATTAAATTAATAAGATGTCAAAATATTCAGGACAAAATTGGCACAATTGAAATGTTTATGATTAAATAAGCCGTTGTACAATAGATTTAGGACTTTTTAGACAATTATCCTCGCATATGAAGGTGCAGGGATGAAGGACCATTAGTTGGTTAAATTCTGGAGAGGTTACCAAAAAAAAAGAAAAAAAGAAGAAGACCGTCCTAATAACGTACTCGGAGCAAGTTTATGATAAGGATTCAAATTGGATAGGTAATATCCTTTACTTTCAAGTTTATAAAGTTTTGATGTCCGTAATTGTTCAGTTATGAGAAAGGTATCCTGCAATTTCTGAAGTGATCGGCAAGCACCTCACAGCTGCATCTTCAAAGCTAGATGGCTTTTGGAAAAAGGCCGCACTGCCCAGTCCTAAGGTGCTGCAGCTTTAAGGCGTGGTGCAAGTGTGGATCATCGAACGTATAAATTTCAATACGTTATATTCCAGTCACAAACGCAACATAGCTACAGCTCAACCGCTCCTATACCAAATAGGCTCGAAGCCGGAAATAACCGATAGCAATATGCAAATAAACTCACTTTTTTTCTTTTTTGCCTTGGGAAGCATTCGACGACGAGATAATATTGAGATGCAGTGTTTGACTTGAATATCGAAATCGTCATACAATGGTAAGCGTTTAGCTCAATCTAGCAAATTAGTTATGGTGTTTTCTAGGATTGATATGTTCTACGGGTGTTGATTTCACATAGGGAATGTTCTAAACTCTGTGGCCCAATGAAATGCCGGTGGCTTTGCGTTTTGTATTTGATGGGACTGGCACCGGACGACAGAGAAGAGGTTTCTCACTAGGCTGCTTTGCCTTTTTTAGTAAAATGGGCCTTGCGCACCTGCGCAGGTGCCCCTCTACGACCAGCTTTGTTTTAGGAAATAATAGAATTAAACTTAGAGATAACGAGACAAATGATTTATGAACTTTGACCTAATATACAATGTGACCTATGAACTTTAAATTCGTTCAATTTAGTCCATAAACTTTAGTTCAATGTGTGATTTTGTCCTATAACTTCAAATTTGTTCAATATGGTTTATGAATTTTCAATACGTTATTTAATTTAGTCTCTAAATTGTATGAAAATGTTCAATGTTGCCATTTTATTAATTTCATTTTAGGGACAACAGTACACATTTTCATACATTTAGAGGCTAAATTGAACATATACAAAAAATTCGAAAACCGCATTAAACAAATTTAAAGTTCATGAACCACATTACACATTGGACCAAAGTTCAAAAACCATCCGTGTCATTTACCCTTAAAATTAATATATGCTCTTACCAAAATAGGAAAAAACTTAATATATACAGATATTCTAGAGTTCTTTGATGAACATTGATCAGTCAATCAATTCTGTTATTGGGTATAGTAACAAAAAACGAGTATGATATAAGATTACTCATATTTAACCCTCAAGTTAGAAATAAATCTTGGTTTACACAATTTATTTCGACACTAATGAAGTGAAGAAGCCTCGATCTAACCAACAGATAATCTCAATACCCACAAACCACCAAAAAACAAAATTTATTATGCGAAACATATAGTCATTTTACTTCACGTTTCATCATACGATATTTTCATCTAACTGTGTTGGGAAAAGCCTCAGATATCTTAGGGCATAAGCAATTCTCCAACAAGCTGACCAACAAAAGAACAGATTGTAAATTGCAGTAGATTGTTGAGTATTTGAATATTGTGGACGAGGGATATTTAACTTCAAATTTTACAGATTTGGTGAATCAGCACAACGATGAATTAATCAATTGAATCTGTCGAGGACAATTCAACTTCATGTTATGAAGCAACAAAGGCGGACAAAAAGACAATCTTTCACTTCTCCATCCAAATGTTGCATTCCAGGAGCCATGAGTAGCTTGTGTTGAGACATTGCCCCGGTATCCCTCTACAGCAACAGAGGCCGACCAAAAAAACAAAAAATTTGCCCGGAAAAAAAAAAAAAAGAAATGCCTAAAGGGTCTGAAATGTGGTGCTAAATCTTTTTAGACGCGATAAATGACAAAACTGGGAAACACAGAGGGGGAATCCGTTGGTTAAAAAGATCACTGGGCGGAGTTCATGAACCAATTTTTAAGTTCCAAACTGTTGCCAATTGCTTTTCCTCACTGATCACTCCCAAGCCAGCAATTTGAGGATTGAATCAAGCAAAGCAAAGCAATACAAGAATGACAATGGAGAAGGAAGGCTCACACACAATAACGATACGTGTCGTATGTTTTAGCGGTTTCGCTTTCCCTTGTGATCTTCACAACTTGTCCACGCTTTAGCCCAAAGTACCTAGCAACTGGGTCAGTAACTAAGATACGAGGCAGCTGCCACACAAAAAGCGATATCAGACGACATTATAGTTGGAAACTTTGAATTGCAAATGCCAATCGACCCAGCTTTCAAGAAGTTCTTGAACAGAAGAAATTGAAAGCAATGCAGCAGACTAAAATTGGTTACCAACTGAAAAAAGGGTGCTTCAAATGTTGGAACACAGATTTCCCAAGGATAAATTGATGAAGAAAATCTTGAAAAATTACTAGGCACAATAAATGAGTGCAAATCATGATATAAGTGCAAATTCAGATGTAGTAGCATAAAAGCTTATGGCCAAAACATATGTAGTAGCATAAAAGCTGAACAATCCCGTGAAAACCCTGCCAAAGGTCCTCATTATTAAGGAGAGAGCTTCCAATTGCTAGCTTAACTGCATGATTTCAGGAAATAATGTTTGGTTTTGCAAAGGGCTGTCTAACTTTGCTACTTGCAGAATCAACTAGTAAAAGGCACACCAATCGTCCCGACCCAAAAAGAGGAAAAGAGGCACACGCATTTGAAATCACCAAACTCAGATACATTTGTTTCCTACATGCAATTGATTATGCATTCTTTTAGCTGCAAAACCAAGGTTGAATCAGGCTTGGGCATTGAGAAACTTAAACTACTAAAGAACATTAACCAGGCTAATGAGTTGTGAAGTTGTGGTAGTTATTTGTTCAGTACATAGTTGTCTTTTTTAGAGTGCATTTTACTTAGGTTTAAGGGCTACAATAAGAAATTTTTCTAGCATATTAAATACCTGAGAGTGGATTCTTGAAAAGAAAAAAGTACTCTTAAAGAATATAGAGGCAATCAAGGATATGTATGATGGTGTTACTACATATGTGAAGACATGTAATGGCACATCAAGTTATTTTCCAATCACAGTAGGTTTACATCAAGATTAGGCTTTGAGTCCTTATCTTTTTGCACTAATTATGAATGAGCTAACAAAAGATATCCAAGATGAGGTGCCGTGGTGTATGCTGTTCGCAGATGATATTGTACTTATTAATGAGACCAGGGTTGGGATCAGTGCTAAATTAGAATTGTGGAGAAACATGTTAGAGTTCAAAGGATTTATATTAAGTCGAAGTAAAACGGAATACATGAAGTGTGAGTTCGCCACGACAAGAGGAGATGATCAAGAATCCGTGGATATGCTTGGACAGGAGGTATCTAAAAAAGATGCTTTCAGATATTTGGGATCAATTTTGCCAAAGAGGGGAGAGATTAATGAGGATGTTAGCCATAGAATCAAAGCACGTTAGATGAAATGGCGCAATGCATCAGGGTTATTGTGTGGTTGCAAAATCCCTCTTAGGTTAAAGGGAAAATTTTATAAAATAGCAATAAGACCTGCAATGCTATACGGAACTGAATGTTGGCCAGTACAAAAGCAACATGAGCATAAAATTGGGGTAGCGGAAATGAGGATGTTAAGTGAATATGTGGTCATACAAGGATGGATAAAATAAGAAATAACGATATTCGACGAAAGGTTAGAATAACACTGGTAGCAAAGAAGATGAGAGAACATAGATTGAGATGGTTTGTACATATTCTCCGTAAACCCCTAGATGTTCTGATAATAACATAAGTGTATTACTGAGAACACAATATGAAGAAAGGACGAGGTCGGCCGAAACTTACTTGGCGGAAGGTAGTAAAACAAGATTTAATGGAGTAGGAAATAGATTGACGTACGGTCTGTCTTAGGACCAAGTGGAGGAAAGCTATCCGCATTGTAGAGAGGGGGATTTCCTATGTTCTAGAGTGCCCTATTTAGTCCTTTCTATCTATTTATTTATTTATTTTTGGGGTACCTATGTTTTTGCTTTTATTTTATTATATTTTAAGCTTTTCACTTCGGATTCATCGACCGCCGACCCCAACTGGTTTGAGATAAAGGTGATGTTGATGTTGATATTAAATACTTGAGAATGAGACTCAAGATCGTTTCGAGTAACTAGCTTCAACCAAATTGCAAGTCATCTTATCTCTCATTAAGTATTTGCGATAATACATTCAGCTATTTTGGCTTTCTCAATTACTAGTCTCTCTCCCATCTTTCATTATGTTGCTGTGATAACAGCAACTCCACTATCTCAAAGGGTACCAAAGCCCAAGAACTTAGACAAAGATAATGCACCGTGATAGAGATTGTGACCGAATAAAATGACAGCCAAGGAAAACAGAAAGCTAAAATTTGGCAGACAATTAACATTTGTTGTGATCTATCAAATATCACAATGACAAGAATATCCAGAAGCTGGAGGCTCCAGAAGGCAACCACAGGCCCTTGGACTTACTGAAAGATAATAGGAAGAAAATTTTGAGAAATTCCTTTCATGAGGCAGGATTCTCTCCTAACATAAATATAGGAGGTGAAGAAATCAAGATTGGAGCTATTGATTTCTTTCGCAAGATGCAGGTGGCAGACAATGTAGACTGGGAATCAACTGTTGAGACATTCCAAGTAAAAATTTATAACTGAAGATAGGAAGGTCAACGCTGTTTCCCCTTCCCAACAATAAGAGTTATTCACAAAGCTTATATACAAAGAACAGAAAAAGTACAAGTGACCAGGTTCTTAACTTATGTCCACTGAAAAGAAAAGGTAGATGAGGCATTTTACAGTCTGTAAGATGTTGCTGCCTTTAATGTACTAGAGAAAAGGATAACAGTTGGAGATATCAGCTTGCTAGTTCACGTTAAAGTGAGAAAAATTGCGCATTATATGTTCAGCAGAAATTAGCTTTCATTGGTTCCAGTTAGCCAATCAGTAGAATGCAAATGCTAGTTTCCAGCAAGTCGGAAAAATCATATCCCCACCACATGTCAGAAGAAGTACATCCCACTCTCCCACAGAAACCAATGATGGGTCTGCTGGCACGATAAGAGAACTTGAGGGGAACAAAAAAAAAAAAAGGAAAAGAACTTCTTTCTTCAGTCAACTGCTGCGACTTTTGTTGAGGCAGCACAATTAAGTCAGTTTCTAGAATTAAAAATAATAATGTGAAATAAAACAATATTATCACGCCGCTGGGGGAAAACCCAAGTACAATATGTATCCTAATAAGGGCTATAAAAAACAAAATTCTAAGCTCATTTCTTTTATCTAAAGGATCTAATTGACTAACCTGTGTTTCCTTTACCCCATACTTTGCCAGTATTTCCTTTTTTTCCTCACTGCTAAGCACCTTATGCTGAGGAACAAAGGCATGCTCTGTGATATTAACCAGCAACTCTGCTTCCTGAACCATTCCAGCATTCAGAAATTAAGGAGAATCACTATAAAAATTTCAACTTGCTTCTAACAAAATACTGGGTATTACTTCGATAGAAGTTAATTGTGCATAACTTGACAAATTAATCCACAAGAATGTTTTAATGTGTCAAAAGATTCACCAGCATAGTAGGGAATAGGAGGTCAAAAAGACATGCAATGTTTTTTCTAAAGAATAAATCTAATTAAAAACACAATTTCTGGCACAAGTAAAAAACAATAACATATCTAGCAAGAACTCCAACAAGCCATCATATCTGGCATTTCAAAATCTCCCACATTTTGCAGATTTCTATTTTTTTTTAAAAAAACTCTTGAAAAATCACTATACTGGTACATAAACAATCGAAACAAGACAAATGCAAAAGTATAAGGACAAAGGTTGAACAATGCAATAACTCATGTATTAGAATGCAGACTAGAGAGTCTTTCTAGGATATTTCCCCACTATTTACTTAGGCATCTTACTTTTTCGTTTCAATCGAAAATTGGCTCAAAAGTTTACATGTTTCGTACAGTGGAAATATGTGTTTGGATGTAATGCATTGATCGACATTTTGTAATTGAGCCCTTTTTGGGTGTCTTGCACTCTTTTTTTTTTTTTGGGTTGCTTTCTTTTGTATGAGTGGAGGAAAGCTATTTGCATTGTGGAGGAGCAGATTTCCTATGTTCCAAACTATTCTTTTTAATCCTTTCTCTATATATTTCTATATTTGTATCCCCCCAATTGGTCTTTGCTTTTATTTTATGTATTTCTTTTCGGGTTCATCAACTGCCGATTCTAACTGATTTGGGATAAAGGTGATGTTGATGTTTGTTGCTTTCTCTTGTATGAGTTGCAGCCCCAAAGAAACGATACATAATCATAACCGCAATACAAATTACAAAAACTCAACAACAATTTACAAGTGATGACATCACAAAAGCTAGTTTTACCTAAGAAACTAACACTAGGTAATAAAACCACTCAAGGATGATAAAGAGAATTATTAAACAAGTCCAGAGCAATTTGTCCCACATTTTCTATTCAACATTGTCTAAGACATTGATGCATTGATCATAGCTTTTTTATTCCTCTCACATGGGTATACTATGTTCAAGTCAGAGTTCAAAAAGTTAAATTGAAAGGAGCAAACATAGCCAAGGATGTCGTTCTAGGTGACCTATTGATAGTCCATGTTCTATTTATCTATTGGAAGCTGCCTATAAGACCAAAATCTGACATTATCACAATCTAAAGAAGCAAATCGAAAGCAGCATTGGCTCACTATAATATGAACTAGAAAATGACAGAATGGAACAATGATTTCCCAATGTCATTCAATCGTTTACCTCAAAAACCTCCATCCGGAAGCATGCATTAATTTCGGTTACAGCCGCTTTGGCAGGGGGAGTCAGACCCCTCTGGACAACCAAGATTGCACAGGGGACATTATCTGTTTTCATGCGATTGAGAAAAGCCCTTACCACAGGCACGCCAGACTTTGCTCCCTCAGGAAAAAAGACGTAAATCTAGTCCAGTAATAACCAGCAATAAGACAAACATTCAAAAGTATCTTGATATTCCTAGAGATGCAGAGGCAAGACTCATCTGTTAAGAACACATGTATGTTGCATTGAAGAAGCTGCATAAGAAATTGCTCGCACTATGTTCAATCTCAAATTACAAAACACAATTATCTTTTGTCTTCCAGTAGTTTGCTACTTAAAGAATTGATGAAAGAGACCGAATCATTTAATCTGTGAAAGACCAAATAATAGTGGGCAGGCATTTTAAAGTATAAGTGTATCTTGGAATTAAGAGAGAATCTACTACGCAACCATTTTAACAACAGCCTGTCACTTGACTTTTGACCACAATAATCATCTTGATAAAGAATTCTGGCATATAACAGAGAACTGAAGGAAATTTCACCAGAGATATCCAATCCCCTAAATCAACTAGCAGAAGGAAAGCCTTATGCACTTTCGCGACGAAATCATTTACAGAGAAAGTGTGGAATATAGCAAGTAGCAAACCCACTCCACACTCATTTGACAGTTCCATCATATTTTAGAAACCTGGCATAGCTGGCTCAATGAAAAAAAGGTCAATAGCTAAATGAGTCAACACCATGCTGAACCAAGACCCACCTACTGAACTAAATATCTTACTTTCTTTTTAAGATGTAGAGAACAATGTAATGAGAAGAATTGACTGAGGACAATACCTGAAATTTGGAACCAGAAAATAGAAAGGATAAACCATATACCTGATCGGACGAGTCCTTCTCTCTGTTTTTTAAGATGAGAAGATCCTCCCTCTTCATATTCTCTCCAAACTTCTGAACAAAATCTTTTCTTGTCATTTCTAGCTCAGATTCCTCAACAGCGTAGCCTCTATCCTTCAGCATTTGTAAAACCGTTATCCGGACTCTAAACAATCTGGTAATCTCTTCATCCCGGAGAGACATGCTTCGTCTTGAATGACCGGCAAAATTTGCTTGCCTATTAGTGGAAAATCCACAACTTCAATAAAGAACTACCTCAGTGCTGAAGATCACATAAAACAATGAGGAAGAAGATGAGGACTTACTTAACAGTGAAAATACCCACCATAAGAGGCGCAGAGCTTAAGTACATAACTACGGATGCACCAAAATAAAGTTTTAACCCCACCAAGTACACACCCAGTTGATTGGACAAAATTTCAGGCATAAACATGTGAAACAACATCGGTGGATAACACGAGATAAACATTAAAACAGTTGCCCTCTATCTGTTAAAGACATTTTTGCTGCCCCAAAGGATTGCCCATAGATTGCGCGGCGTCTTCGTTCAAGCGATACACACCAAGGACATTAGACCAAACAACACAAACAGAGCATGAATGCGGTGTTGACAACAGGAAAAAACAGTGAAATCACCCGCCATAAGAGGCGCAAAAGCCTACAAATTTTTCAAGTACATAAATACAGATGCATCATAATAAAGTTTCAACCCCCCAAGTACACACCCAGTTGATTGGATAAAATTTCAGGCACAAGAATGTGAAACAACATCGGTGGATAACACGAGATAAACATTAAAACAGTTGCGCTCTATCTGTTAAAGACGTTTTTGCTGCCCCAAAGGATTGCCCATAATTGCGCGACGTCTTCGTTCGAGCGATACACACCAAGGATATTAGACCAAACAACACAAACAGAGCATGAACAAGATGTTGACAACAGGAACATGGGTTAGAATGGCATCGACCTTGCTAGATGACGGTGGCAGAGAGTTCAGAGTGAGCCTTCAGACCAGACCGTCTTATGGTGCTTTCAAGTCGAGACAACCAAGAAGCAAAAGGTAAGATGGGCATGGGGCGGTCGAGGGTTTTAGGGTTTTAGCTGCTTTTGTTCTTGTTTTTTCCGAAAGCAGCTTCGTTAAAAAATACAGAGACGTAGTCCTAAAACTTATATTGCAAGAGTGCAATCAAGTTCTACCAATTACAAAATACAATCAAGTTTTAATATTTATTAAATTTATGCAATTAAGACATTCCATTAACTCCATCCAATTTATTTAACGTAAAAAATATTAACGTGCTTATTATTATTTTTTCTTTCTCTTAAGTGGCGTTATGTGGTTGAAATATCAAGAATAAGGCTAAAATGATGTCAATTTAGTCTAAAAACAATTTTTTTTTAAAATCTAGATACAATTTAAGTAGAACTTTAAAAGAAAAGAAATATAGGGAAAACGACGAGGGCCTGCAGGACCTGCCACCACAACCCCACCATCACTGGGAAGGACCGACGTCGGTGGGGATGGTTGGCTAAGGATCGACAACAGTCGTCGAGATTGGATTAGTGATCAGTAACTCTCACCAACTGCAAGCGAGGGCATCCTATGGCGGTTAACCCCCACTAGTGGCAGCCCAATACCAGATTTTGAGTGACAACTGACAACCCTTCCTTATATTTGGGAAGAGCTGCAACCCTCCCCCTTGGGCGAGGGCCTGCAGCTCTCATCTATGGTCGGTGTGGATCACGGTAACCTTTACTGACCATTGGTTGCCCATCCCCAAATCCTCGTTATTGGGTGACTGTGGGGTGACAATGATAGGATGCCCTCGTTTGGTTTTTCATTTATTACTGAATTTAATATCAATCTCGACCCGAATTTTGTTCGATCACTTCAACACCCCACCAAGTGGAAAAGCCGTGATGGCTATGTCCCCATTTTCCTTGGAAGGTTGACGGAGTTGACGGAAAATTTGACCCAATTTGATTTGTTAAAGTTTAATTAAATTGTTCTAGTTTTAAGATTCAATTGTTTTCTGTTTTTAGACTTCTAATTCACATATCCTAGAAAAGTATCACAAGTTAGGTGCATTTTTTTTTACAGAAAAAAATTCCATTAATACGTGAAAAAAAAAAAAATAAAAATAATAACTTTAATATTGTTTTTCACATTAAAACAAATTGAAATATATTTCTCATGTCATTCCTTAATTGCATAAATTTGCTGTCTCTATAAAATTTTTCACAAGTAATTATTTAAATGGTACCACAAAAAAATGCACTCCAATACACATGTGACAAATTTCAAACGAAATTTTTGACGAAAAAAAAACTCCAAACTAATACACTAGTGACCCTAAACATATTTTTTTTACCCATAAAAATTTTCACTCTTACATCTATGATAAATTATCTCAAACTAAATTTTTTACCATAAAAAATCAAGTATTATTCTGTGACAAATTTACCACTCTGAATTTTCATAAACTAATATACAAAAAAACCCTAAATCCCTTCTTGACCCCCAATTTACCCTCCTTTACATTCTATCAATATTCTCATGAAACGAATGGTGTTGTCTGTCTGCATGTGGGGGCAAGCTAAATGGGTTGGAAATTGGGTGTTATGCTGTTATGTGTGCCAATTAAAAATTTGTGTTTCAAACCTCCTTGGTCTAATTGAAAATAATTTGAAAAAAGAATAGCTTATATTGCTTGAAATAGTTTTTAATGAAAAATATTTTAATTGGTGCAATAATTTTGCTAAGTATTTTATGGACGACAAAAGTTTTTTCTTGCTCTTTTTTCATTTTTTCATTAGCGGTGTTAAGTAACATTTAAGAAAATTTTTTTATTATTCATTGTTTTATTGTTGTTAATTGAGTAAACGCGACTTTCTCGGGGCATGACTCTCGTAAAGTTGATAAATTGCAATTTTCTCGAAGTTTTGCGACACAAGAAATAACTGGAACAAAATAATCAAGAGAGAAGCAATTTACTCTCGATGGGTGGAGTGAATAAAATACGTACCATCTTACAGCTGCCTCACTATAAGTCGTAAATTCGTAAAACTTCATAATGTTTCCTCATTTGGTAATTTAACAAGTAGTGATTTGTATAAAGCTCCTGGGGGATCTTCAATAATGGGCTCGGGAAGCAATCATAGAGCCATTGACATTTATAAGAATTACCTAATGATTATGAGTTCAATACTATACGTTTGACAGAAATACGAATATTCCTTAATTATTGTCGGACAATCACTTATTTGCAAATCTCGTGAGGCTCATATTTCATTTCACATCTCATGGAATTCGCCGCTCTTAGCCCGATGCCTCTCTAGGGGTAATTTTTAGTGATGGGTTATAGTAATGTGATGGCCTGATTTTTCTACAAATGAAATTTTGAGCTGAATAGTAGTCGACGTCGGACTTAGATTATTAGAGATTACGACATGGGGTTAATTACTTCACGGTGGATTATTTGAGATAGTGGTATAGTCGGATACGACAAGGTTAGACAGACTGTTTGAGTTTGATTGATAGTTTTAGTAAATGATCGGAGTGAAGTCGTTTTGCAGATTGAGGCTCCGTTTGTTTCAAGGAAACAGTTCCTGAAAATGTTTTCGGATTTCCGGCATTTTGGGGGGGCGGAAAATAGGGCTAATCCTGAAAAAATTTTCCTCTTATGAAAAGATCTCTTTAAAAGTGTGCGAAAATGTTTTCCTCATTTTTGACAAGAGGAAAACATTTCCTCACTTTTTTTTCCTTGTTTTCTTTCACACTTTTTTTTTTCTTTTCTCGTTCTTCCTCCTTCACCGATGTTCCTTCCTCCACCGCTGCCGATCGCCGCCGGTCGCCGCTGATCGCCCGCCATCGCATGCTCGCCGCCGGTCGACTGCCGCCGTATGCTCGCGCTTGATCGCCGCCATCGGCTGCTGACTGCCGATCGCCCGGCTATTGATCCCACCATCCGGTCACAAAAATCAATTCCTTGACAAACGACAGAAATTATTTTCCAGTTCATTTTTTAGTATTAGCTAAACATGGGAAAATATTATATTTTCTAAAAAAAATGACTTCTTGAAAAATGTCTTTGAAAGTATTACATTTTCCGTGAAATAAACGAAGCCTAAGAGTGAAACACCCCCAACTATCTCACCCTTGACCAACCTACTCCTCTATAAAAAGCCCCAAATTTCTCTCTCTTCTCATTTGGGAACCCTCAAGAACCCCCTCTCTCTCCTCTCTCTCTCTCTCTCTCTCTCTCTCTCCTCTCTCTCTCTCTCTCGGCGAGCTCTCACTTTGAAGTCAACATTGACAATCGTGAGCTTTCCAAGCATTGTACATTAGCCCTCGACAGCGTTCACTCCTCCTCGGTTGTCTTCCTTGCCACACAATCCACCAAGAAGGAAGGGTTGGTTCGAGCTCGAGGTCGGCGATTTTGATCTCATTTGCTCTAAGCTTCAACCTAACGCAAGTATTCATCTACCCTTACCTCTAATCTACCCATTTATCACTTGTTCTAGTGCATATCATGAAAATTGGATATGGGTTTGTCAATTAAAGAGGTACTTGCATAGTGGGGTAATTGAAGTTTCATATGTGATCCGCTACTTATGTTAACATCTTTGGGACGTGGGTAAGTTGATTAAATGTGTTGATCGTCTTGATTACCGATGATTCATGGTGAATTCGAGCTAAACAGTGGGTAAGGGTGATTCGACCGTGGTCTAGTGGGGAGTAGATCTTGAAGTTCGGTAATTGTTCATTGATTTTGCTTGTTAAATTATGACTATCTAGCTTGGAGAAGGTTGAGTGCAAAGTTGGATTGATTGGTAAGTCGTTAAATCGACGCGAATCAAAGTTAATGTTTTGTGAGAGATGTGGCTGAATACTATGAGGAATATCTTTAGAGTTTCGTTGGTCGAATGTCGATTCTGGTTGATAAACTAGGAACTTGAGGCTGTGAAGAGATTGATGTTAAGATTGGGGTCGTTTTGAATGGTAGCCGAGTTGGCAAGAAGTGAGGATCGAGTCAAAGGGGCATTCGGCCTTGAGTATTGGAGGACCGTTAGTGTAGTTTTAAAGTTCAATGTTGCTTGAATCGACATGGATTGAGTGTAAGTACATGTGTTTCTCGGCCAAGTATATTGGGGTTATGTGGAGGATTCTGATGAGGAAGAGTAATTTAGTCTTAAGGATCATTGGGTGGTTGGTAACTCGTTAGCCTTAACCTTCTTGTGTGTTTCTTGTAGTGATATTTGTTGTGTGCCTTGATTCATTAGTTGTGAGATTCTGCGTGAATGAATGATTGAATAGATAATTTAGTCGTTTGGTTCGATATCTTTCTTGCTGAGTTTCGGCTCACTCTTGTTGTTGAACCCCTTTTCAGACCACTATGTTTTTGTGGTTCCAAGCGATAAACGATGGTGTCAGAGCGTGGGAAGAAGATAGTGGATAATATTTGGGATTATACGTTATCTTTGGAATCCTCCCAATGTAGTCTTTCGTTTTAAATGAATGATGTGCTTGAACGACTATTTTATATAAAAATATGTAATTTCCCATTTGCTGACCAATTATACTATCTATTATCAGACGTGGCGAACTCTAAAAGGCCGTACCCCTTAAGGTCCTACACTAATGGAATCGCATTACGCTCTTAGCTTTAATGCCTCTCTGGGGGTAATTTTTAGTGATGTGTTCTATAGTAATGTGATGGCCTGATTTTCTACAAATGAAATTTTGAGTTGAATAGTAATTGACGTCGGACTTAGATTATTAGAGATTACGACGTTCGGGGGTTAATACTTCGCGGTGGATTATTGAGATAGTGGTACAGTCGGATACGACAAGGTTAGACAGACTGTTGAGTTGATTGATAGTTTTAGTAAATGATCCGGAGTGAAGTCTGTTTGCAGATTGAGCTCGTTTATTTCAATGGAAAATAAGTTCCTGAAATATGTTTTTCGGATTTTCCGGTGTGGGGGGGGGCGGGGAAAATAGGCTAATCCTAAAAAACATTTTTCCTCTTATGAAGAGATCTCTTTGAAAAGTGTGGAAAATGTTTTCCTCATTTTGAAAAGAGGAAAACATTTCCTCACTTTTTTTTTCCTTATTTCTTTCACACTTCTTTTTTTTTCTTTTCTCGTTCTTCCTCCTCGTCGATGTTCTTTCCTCCACCGCCGCCGGTCTCCCGCCGCCGCATGCTCACCGCCGATTGCCGCCGTTGGCTGTCGACTGCCGATCGCCGGTTGCCGATCGCCACTACCCGTCAGTCGTCAAAAATCAATTCCTTGACAACGACAGAAATTATTTTCCAGTTCATTTTTAGTATTAGCCAAACACGAAAAAAATATATTATTTTATTGAAAAATGACTTCTTGAAAAATGTCTTTCTGAAGTATCACATTTTCCGTGAAATAAACGAAGCCTAGTGTGAAACACCCCCAACTATCTCACCCTTGACCAACCTACTCCCTCTATAAAAGGCCCCAAATTTCTCTCTCTTCTCATTTGGGAACCCTTAAGAACCTCCCCCCCCTCTCTCTCTCTGCGAGCTCTCACTTTGAAGTTCAACATTGACAATCTGTGAGCTGTTCCAAGCCTTGTATATTAGCCCTGACAGCGTTCGCTCCTCCTCCGTTGGTCTTCCTTGCCACACAATCCACCAAGAAGGAAGGGTTGGTTCGAGCTCGACTGGTCGGCGATTTTGATCTCATTTGCTCTAAGCTTCAACCTAACGCAAGTATTCATCTACCCTTACCTCTAATCTACCCATTTATCGCTTTTTCTAGTGCATATCATGAAAATTGGATATGGTTTGTCAATTAGAAGATGTACTTGCATAGTGGGGTATTGAAGTTTCATATGTGATCCGCTACTTATGTTAACATCTTTGGGATGTGGGTAAGTTGATTAAATGTGTTGATCGTCTTGATTACCGATGATTCATGGTGAATTCGAGCTAAACAGTGGGTAAGGGTGATTCGACCGTGGTCTAGGGGAGTAGATCTTGAAGTTCGGTACTTGTTCATTGATTTTGCTTGTTAAATTATGACTATCTAGCTTGGAGAAGGTTGAGTGCAAAGTTGGATTGATTGGTAGTCGTTAAATCGACGCGAATCAAAGTTAATGTTTTGTGAGAGATTTGGCTGAATACTATGAGGAATATCTTTAGAGTTTCGTTGGTCGAATGTCGATTCTGGTTGATAAACTAGGAACTTGAGGCTGTGAAGAGATTGATGTTAAGATTGGGGTCGTTTGAATGGTAGCCGAGTTGGCAAGAAGTGAGGATCGAGTCAAAGGGGCATTCGGCCTTGAGATTGGAGGACCGTTAGTGTAGTTTTAAAGTTCAATGTTGCTTGAATCGACATGGATTGAAGTGTAAGTACATGTGTTTCTCGGCCAAGTATATTGGGGTTATGTGGAGGATTCTGATGAGGAAGAGTAATTTAGTCTTAAGGATCATTGGGTTGGTTGGTAACTCGTTAGCCTTAACCTTTCTTGTGTGTTTCTTGTAGTGATATTTGTTGTGTGCCTTGATTCATTAGTTGTGAGATTCTGCGTGAATGAATGATTGAATAGATAATTTAGTCGTTTGGTTCGATATCTTTCTTGCTGAGTTTCGGCTCACTCTTGTTGTTGAACCCCTTTTCAGACCACTATGTTTTTGTGGTTCCAAGCGATAACGATGGTGTCAGAGCGTGGAAGAAGATAGTGGATAATATTTGGGATTATACGTTATCTTTGGAATCCTCCCAATGTAGTCTTTCGTTTTAAATGAATGATGTGCTTAAACGACTATTTTATATAAAAATATGTAATTTCCCATATGCTGACCAATTATACTATCTATTATAAGCTGTGGCGAACCATAACAGCTCGTACCCCTTAAGCGTGCCTACACTAATGCATATACTGTTTGACGGTTTCGCCTATTTAGTTATTAAGCTTCCGCATGCGCTCTCTATATCATACATATTATCACATTAAAGCAGAGATTGTAAGCAGGAATGGGGCCTTGGGAGGGCATTACAAGTAACCACCCGTTTGGTTAATGCCTAGCGCAAACTCTAATAGATTTTGTCCATCACTATCGGTCTCGCTACATCGCCACCTTCATATTTCATGTTTGTTTTTTCGTTCTAAATCGATTCAAGTTCAATATGCTATCTCACCAGTCACCAGTCATTTTTTTTTTGAATTTTTAATAATTTTTCTCATTACATAGCCATACCTCAACTTGTAAAGCAGCGGGGAAAATAGGGGGATCAACCGATTCACCTCCTCCAAGCATTGCACTGCAAATCCGAATCACTTTCATATGAAACTAAGCTGATGGCTTCGGTTTGATGGGTAATGAATCCTTGCGTTTGTGCTTCCTATACCGATGTGCGAAGATGATTTGGCCTTTTTTCTTCTTTTTTTCCGAGTGTGAAGTGAATTTTTCCTGTGAAGGGAGTAAAACTCTATCCTGTTCATACGGATCCATGCTCATTACCTTTTACATAGGGAATACAATTGGATTGTTCAAGTATATTGCGGGTGGTGGTCGGCGGTGGTGGTCGGTGGTGATGGTGATTGGCGGCGGGCGTGGGTGGCAGTGGTGGTTGGCAGCGGTGGCGATTGTCGTTGCGTCGATCAGCTACGGGTGGCGGTCGGGCAGTAGCGATGGCAGCTAGTGGTGGACGCGGCAATTGGCGGCCCTTGACCTAACCTATGTACAATGATGACTTAACATGGGTTAAAAATTGATCGAAAATGGGTCTATGCATAACCTATTTTTGACTCATCAGATTTAACTTCATTTTTTGGATCCATTTTTATTGGCTCTCTAAAAGCTAACAACTCATATAGAATCCATTTATTCAAAATATGGGTCGAAAATGGATCATGCATCCATATTGATAGCTCTATATTTCACAGCAAGATGAGTATCTTTTTAGCCTTTTCGGAACTTTTTATGGTCAAGAGCAACTTCAAATTTAGTTAGCAGCCTTTACAAAGTTATGAGAAAACTAGCAAACACGACATCAAATTTCATATTGACTTGAGATTTCTTAATTATAAAAGTAGATTTTTGTTATTGTGATTAGTAATTTTAATACCACGAAATCTCAAACTTGTATACCTGTGACAAATTTATCCCAAATTATTTTTTTACAATGAATAACCTCAAACTATTATACCTATGACAAATTTACCCTTTGTTAAATAGGATTAATATCATGAAAAATCCTAAATTGATATACCTGTAATAAATAGAGGGTAAAAATTCCAAATTGGTATATCCGTAAAATGCCGCATTCCATCCAACTAAGCAATTTGACATTAAATTAATGAAAATTAACGGAAGGTAAATTTGTCACAAATATATTAGTTTTGGGATAAATTTATCACAAGTGTATCAGTTTGGAATTTTTTGAGGTAAAAAAATAGCTTAGAGTAAAGTTATCGTAGATGTACTAGTTTGAAATTTTTCATGGTATTAATCCTCGTTTAAATGAAGGGATAACTCGCGGAAGTCTACAACACAAGGCCACGAAACACTTGTCTTTTCAAACTCTAGTAAAAAAAGAGCCGTTGCTTCGCTTAGCCCAGGGGAATGAAAGAGAGACGGACGAGCAGATGGAACTTGGACTACGGCGACTACCCAGTCCCCAATTCTCTCGCCGGTAGGTATCTGAAGCCCCGTTACGGATGTAGTCCAATACACACACACCCACACTCTCTCTCTCTCTCTCTCTCTCTCTCAAATTTTCCCAGAAAAATGTTCGAAATCGCTGTGACGGATGTTCACGGATGTGTTGTGTTTTTTCTTTGTTTGGAGGTTAGATCTGCTGGGTTTTTTCTTTCATCCTGCGTTGGTATTGTGAATCATCTGCATAATGTCTTCCATCGAATTGATTAGTTATTTCCTGTATAAATTCTGATTGAGATTGAAAACACCTTTCATGCAGAGCCAAAGGCCTATGGCACTCGAGGAATCAGCCAATCCAATTCTTATGGGGAAGTCACTCACTACATCAGCAAGATCTTTGGTGGGATGGTATGACGTTGTTCTCCTGACCTTTACCATTACCAGCTCTGTATAAGTGACAATGATATGTGTTTTCATGTCGATGGAATTTGCCAAACATAGCTGTATCGCCTTTAATTAGGGTTGTCAAAAGGGCTTACAAATCCATATGCAACCCAAATTTTGTGAAATGAGTTAATAAATGAATCAGCTTAAAACTAAGATATGGGTCATAAATGGGTTATAAAAAAGAAAGGCCAAATAGAATATTGTTCTAGTGGGTCTTTTATGATCCAGTTTCAACCACGCATGAAAAACAGATGTACCTCTTTAGTATGTCAATACCTGTATTTTCCTCGACTCTTACTGCTAATATGAAGTACTTTTGGCTGGGTGCGTTTTTGTAGTAATCAGTTGTGCCAGCTAATTGAGGGGGGACAATTAGCTGCTCTAAGCCATGTATTTCCAAGTGTATAGTTGGGATTTGTTCATACATGGAAATAGAAATAATTGGCAATAATAAGTGGCCCCAATTTTTTTTTTTTTTTGAATGACCTGTGCGACATATTTCTGGCAATTCATTAAAATGTGTTCAACAGAGATCTTAAGTTGTTCAACAGAACCTTGTGTTACTGGAAACAAAAAAAATGGCTATTGCAGCAAAGATGCGTACTCAGGAGGCTGATCCAACTAATTTGGAAGTGCTACTTTCCCTTCGTGTCAGTCACACAAGTACAAATGGTAGGTGCAAAGTTAATAGCAAATTTTACCAAACAAACCAGTATGCTTTTTTGTGCTAATTTGGGCACTGGAAGGATTCATCAGTTAATGATTACATGTTTGGGACTCTGCTTTCTTCCTAGTACTTAGTAGTGCAGACAAGCTATTTGCGAGCGCCTCGAACTTGACTTATTAGTTATTACTCAAATCTGTCTTATCTGGTACTTAATATTGACTCTATTTTTCTCTCGGTCAAGTCAAGTTTGATCAGCTCCTGAGCTTCTTCGAGTTGTGGAGAATCTATAAATGTAATGTGTTTACATACTTGAGAACATTGAAATTCGAGTAATATAGTCTTTGACTTTGATAACTTGAGTGCAAGCTTAAGCACATTTCAACTTGAGACTACAAGTTGATTCTAGATATGTGAGTCAAGTTGAGTTTGTATGAGAAGTGTTTCACTGGTTGAAATTTCGTTTGTAAATTGGTAATCCAATTGAATAATACAAGTCTTTTCTATGGATCTCTCTTTTGACTAAATGAAGAAGCAACAGAAGCACCGTTATTGGATAGCTCTTAATATATGTAGATTTTAATTCCAGAGCAGTAGCAGAATGCTGCGTTGAGATATTTATAGGGATGGCTGCATCATCATCCAAGATTGGAACAACTGCATCTCTTGATATGCCCAAGTCTTTATATCATACTGATGTAAGTGACAGTACATGATTCGTTATAGTTTGACCTGTTCAGAGATAATTACATGATCATATGTGGAAAATTAAAAGCTCTATTTCGGAAGCAGGTTGCTAGTTTATTTAATGACGCTGCACAAATGTCTCCTGAGGATGCTGCTGTACACATCGTATTCAGTGTATTTTATAATTTGCCGAGAGAATATGATGGAGCTATTGCCTCTTTCCAAACGGCATTGAAACTTAAGCCAAATGACTACTCACGTTGGAACAAACTTGGTGCAACACAAGCCACCATTATTCAGAGTGCTGATGCAATCTTGGCTTGTCAAAAGTTATGGTTCATAGGACCATATTTTGTTTGGATAATCACTTTCGGCTCGCAAGCACATTAGTTGTGAGATGTTAGGAAATGGACGAGCAAATTAGGGATATGCGTATCATTAAATATTTCTTTGTAGTTATGATTAAGAAACAATTTTGCTATCAAGGAACATTGCAGCCATGTTTCTTTCTTTGACATGGAATTCACTTAAGATGGACTATTCCGGGCCACGAAAACCCTGCTAATCTGATGGACTAGATATGAGTTGAAGTTGGGGTGAATGGTCCAAACATGACCGTTTACACTAGTGTTGTTCGGAGTTACTTGTGCTGTGCAATTAGTCTACATGCACTCCATTTCTTATCTTACTCCAGTAAGCCCATGGGGTTTCTGCAGGAACTGCATTTGCACATACTGTTGTCTATCCAAAGTTTGATGTGAACAAGGAGTGAGTTCTCACTGTTTCTGGAAGTCAAGATAACTCTTTTGAAGACTTCCTTATTCTATCTTAACTATGGACTTGTGTTTGTATGTCAATGTGTGTACATGCACTTCTTTCATGCGCTTGGTTGCTCATACAGATGCAGGCATGAAAGGGTAGGTAACTAGATAACTGGAACTTATAATTATCAATGGTTCATGCTATAACATCCCCATGAAAGTGGGCCGAAGAAAGATTCGGCAAAGTGCATTTCCTTATTTAGGAGATCATCTATTGTTCCTCTGAAATAAGTCTCCAGTTATCTTGTCTATTTCTTAACCCAGGCTGAAGAGAGGGGCGCTGAAGTGCACTGCTTTATCTTGCTCAGTTTGATTCTCTGTGCTCTTCATGTGGAGAATGAGAAGGCTAATTATGCCAGTAGTGGAATCAAATTTATGTGTACAGTTTTGCAAGTTGAAGACAATCTTCACCTCTTTTTATTGATGGCCTGCATATATGATAAAACAACATCAGGGTTGTATATATGTTCCTCATATTGTTCCTGCAATTGCTGTTAACCTTGCACTCTTTGGCTGGATGTATTAAACAACCTCATCCTCCCCTTTTAATACGGTGGTATTGTCCAACAAATATAAGTTTTTTTTTTTTTGCTATTTGCGAATTGATCTTATGTTCCTCCTTTTTCTGAAATTTGCAACAGTGGTTCAAATATGCTTCCTCATGTGCAGGTTGAAGTTGCCTCGACAGACTCGATTCTCTCTGATCATGCAAAGAAGAGCAGCATCAATATATGTATGGATATGTCCTTTGATATGGAGTATTGCTGAAAAAGGGCTGTGTCTCTGGCCTAGCTGCTAACTTGGTATTTTTTATAATTTTTTTGTGTGTGCAAAAGAAGCAAATCAGCTTACAGCAGTCACAACAAGGACTACCAATGTGCAGCATGGTGAGGAACTAATTGTAACATCAAGCCTTTCGGACAAGCTGCCATTTGGTCTAAGACTGATTGGTCTGTGAGGGAAATATTAGCTAAAAAGGCATGTTCCTGCCTCTCATCTTCACTTGAGACGTAAGGTATGTTCCTGCTCCTCATCTTTTTACACACAAGATATTTGCTACTGCTGTTTTGGCTTTTGTCCAAAGGAGGCCTTTCGAAGTTCGATGTTCTCTGATGAGTCTTGTATTTATTTTCCTTTTATGGCCCATTTACTTGCATATATATTAGCATACTAGACTTAGAATTTGCTTGCATATTGTTGAGACCTGAGTTTCAGCGTTGGGCCCAACCATTTAACAATTCACAAACTCGAAAGCTGTCAATGGAACGTAATTTTTTATTAATGAAAAGAAAGATATATATATATATATATATACACACACACATACGCAAAACCCACAAGACAATAATACCCTTTTACCCTTTAACACTCCCCCTCAAGCTGGAGCATGGATATCAAGCATGCCTAGCTTGTTACAAATATACTCAACCCTACTACTCTCTAGAGATTTGGTGAAAATATCAGTCAGTTGTTCACCGGTCCTAACATAACTAGTAGAGGTAACTTTAGCATGAAACTAGAGACAAGGTGGCAATCAACTTCAATATGCTTGGTACACTCATGAAATACTGGATTTGAAGCAATATGGACGGCTGCTTGATTATCGCACCACAACACCATTGGTGCAGGATCTTTGAATCCGAGTTCAATTAATAGACGACGTATCCAGATTAACTCACAAGTAGCTTGAGCCATAGCTCTGTATTCTGATTTTGCACTTGATCTAGCCACAACACATTGCTTCTTACTTTTCCAAGATAACAGGTTTCCTTCCACAAATGTGCAATAGCCTGATGTAGATCTCCTATCTATAGGAGATCCTGCCCAATCGGCATCCAAGAAGGCTTCCACCCTTCTGTGACCATGATCCCTATAAACGAGACCACGATTTGGAGCTTTCTTCAAGTATCTTAAAATTCTGATTACAGCATCCCAATGTGAGGTACGGGGGGAAGACATGAATTGACTCACAACACTTACCGAAAGGAAATATCAGGTCGAGTGATAGTTAGATAATTTAGTTTTCCAACAAGCCTTCGATATCTTTCCGGATCATCTAACAGCTCACCATCATCTGCCATCAATTTCAAGCCCACTTCCATTGGTGTATCCAATGGTTTAGCTCCTAGCATACCTGTCTCTTTAAGCAAATTTAGAACATACTTTCGCTGTGAGATACAAATAACTTTCTTAGCCCATTTCACTTTGATACCCAGGAAATATCTAAGTGATCCCAACTCCTTTGTATGAAACTGCTGTTGCAAATACAATTTCAACTCTTTAATTCTTGTAGATCATCTCCAGTAATGACAATGTCATCCACATAAACTACAAGGAATATCCGACTAGCTCCAGAAACCCGATAAAGCATAGAATGATCTCCAGTACATCTACACAGCCGAAATTGGAGTACCACCTCAGTAAAGTTCCTGAACCAGGCTCTAGGAGACTGTTTCAAATTATATAAAGATTTTTTTAAGCGATAAACATGACCAGGCTCCCCCTGAGCAACAAACCCTAGTGGTTGCTCCATATACACTTCTTCTTATAAATCTCCGTGAAGAAAGACATTCTTAATATCAAGCTAAAACAGAGGCCAACGAGCAGTAGCAGCAAAGAAAGTAAAAGATGAACGGAGGTTATCTTAGCCACCAGAGAAAAAGTATCACTATAATTGACTCCATAAACCTGTGCATACCTTTAGCCCTTTAGCAACCAGCCTTACCTTGAGTCGAGCAAGGGAACCATTAGGGTTAACCTTGACAGTAAAGACCCACTTGCATCCAATGGCCGTCTTCCTCATCGGTAAAGGAATAAGATCCCAGGTCTGATTTTGGTTCAATGCCAATAGTTTTTCCTCCATAGTTGTCCTCCAGCCTGGACTAGATAATGCTTCAGCAACATTTTTAGAGATTGGATGTGTATCAATGGTCATTAGACTAGCCTGATAGGAGCTAGATAAACTAGAGTATGAGACAAATTGTGCAATAGGGTGTTTGATACAACTACGAACACCTTTGCAATGTGCAATAGGAATATCAAGATCGGTATGTGACTGACTTACCTCAGGCTTAGAAGACGAAGAAGACGAGATAAGCTGAAATACATCTTCAGGGTGCTCCACATGCTCACAAGGACGCCTACTGTAAATATACTAGATTGGTCGAGGAATAGCTGGAGAATCCGAAGTGGTTGTTGATTCCATAATAATATATGTTAAGGAATCATCATCCACCGTAGGAGGCTCCATTGAAGTATCAGAATAAACAGTAGACTCAAAAAGAGAAATATTAGTAGTGGTAAAATACTTATGCAAAGTAGCAACGATAACCCTTCTGTGGACAAGAATACCCCACAAAAATGCATTTAAGAGATTAGAGGATCAAGTTTGGAAAGGCCTAGACGATGGTCACGAATATAACAGACACAATCAAATATACGAGCTGGTAAATGAAACAAGGGGTCAGAAGGAAAAAAGAGAGAGTGAGAAATTGCACCCTTAAGAACCGAAGATGGCGTGCGATTGATAAGATAACTGTAGTCATAATAGCATCAGCCCAAAAGGATTTATCAACCTTCATGTCAAACATTAAAGAACGAGTAATTTCTAACAAGTGGCGGTTCTCTTTCTTTTGGCGATACCATTTTGTTGTGGTGTATCCAAAACAAGAAGATTGATGAAGAATGCCCTATTGGGGCATGAATTCAGAGAAATTCTTAAAAAGTACTCTTTGGCATTATCACTTCGGAGAATACAAACAGAAGCAGAAATTGTGCAATAGGGTGTTTGTACAACTACGAACGTCTTTGCGATGTGCAATAGAAATATCGAGATTGGTATGAGATTGACCTACCTCAGGCTTAAAAGACAGATAGGCTGAAATACATCTTCAGGGTGCTCCACATGCTCACGAGGACGTCTACTGTAAATATACTGGATTGGTGGAGGAATAGCTGGAGAATCTGAAGTGGTTGTTGATTCCATAAGAACATATGTTAAAGAATTATCATCCACTGGAGGAGGCTCTATTGAAATATTAGAATAAACAGTAGATTCAAAAAGGGAAACATTAGTGGTGGTGAAATACTTATGCAAAGAAGGACATTAGCAACGATAACCCTTCTGTGCACAAGAATACCCCGTAAAATGCATTTAAGAGATCGAGGATCAAGTTTGGAAAGGCCTGGGTGATAGTCATGAATATAACATACACAATCAAATATATGAGCTAGTAAATGAAATAAGGGGTCAGAAGGAAAAAAAAAAGAGGTGGGAATTGCACCCTTAAGAACCGAGAACGGTATGCAATTGATAAGATAACACGTAGTCATAATAGCATTAGCCCAAAAGGATTTGTCAACCTTCATGTTAAATATCAAAGAACGAGTAAGTTCTAACAAGTGGGGATCTTTCTTTCGGGGACACCATTTTATTGTGGTGTATCTAACAAGAAGATTGATGAAGAATGCCCCGTTGGGATATGAATTCAGAGAAATTCTTAGAAAAGTACTCTTTAGCACTATCACTTCGAAGAAAACAAAAGAAGTAGAAAATTGAGCTTGTATTTCATTAACAAATGTACAAAAAATGAAGAATAACTCAGAATGACTTTTCATTAGATATAACCAAATGGCTCTTGAATGACTAATCTACAAAGTAACGAAGTTCTTAAACCCAACTTAGAAGTAGTAGGACAAGGACCCCAGACATCAGAATGAGCTAAAGCAAATGGCCAAGAAGCTTGTTTATTAACTCTTGAACTATAACTAATATGGTGCAATTTCCCCAAACTGACACGACTCACACTCAATACTAGGTAAAGAATGAAAACGAGAATCTAACTTCTTCAAACTTTCCAAAGAGGGATGTTCCAAGCGACAATGAATTTGATGTGGAGAAACTGTTGGACAAGCAACATTGGTTCTATTATCGAATGCATAGAGCCCCCCCCCAAAAAAAAAAAAAAATTATATGTCCTTACCAATGTCTTCTTCATCTTCAAATCCTGAAAAATACAAGAATCGGGGTAGAAGTTACAGAATAGTTATATACTTTGGTAGATGACCGATAGACATAAGATTAATCAAAAAATTTGGGAGGTACATCACTGAAGATAGGATAAGGAGGATGTTAGGGGAACTATGCCTATCTCTTTTATGGTGGAAACTGAGCCATCAGCTAGTGTAACATTGGACATAGACTCATGAAAGGCAAAAAAGATACCTAAAGATCTAGTCATATGATGGGTAACACTTAAATCAACCCAGGGACGAGAGGTAGATGAAAGACATGCTATTGCATTATCTGTTTGAGCAAAAGTAGCTGTGGAGGAAGAAACTGGCTGAGAAATCTAGAATTGATTGTACCTAGCAAGTTCCCCTTTTGACATTCTGATAAGTGTTCCTTCTTTAGAGGACTAAGAAGAGACACTTGACTCTACTGCATTAGCTACATTAGTTGTAGCTGAATGATGGGGCCTTCCATAGAGCTTATAGTAAAACGCTGAATATGTCCGAGTACACTGCAATAATGACATGTCCATGTAATCCGATATTACTCCCACTATGGTCACATATATACTACCAATAGTCGTATATTGGTGACCATAGTGGGAGTAATATCGGACTACATGGACATGTCATTATTGCAGTGTACTCGGACATATTCACGTTTCTACTATAAGCTCTATGGAAGGCCCCATCATTCACTACAACTAATGTAGCTAATGCAGTAGAGTCAAGTGTCTCTTCTTAGTCCCTAAAGAAGGAACACTTATCAGAATGTCAAAAGGGGAACTTGCTAGGTACAATCATTCTAATTTCTCAGCCAGTTTCTTCCTCCACAGCTACTTTTGCTCAAACAGATAATGCAATAGCATGTCTTTCATCTACCTCTCGTCCCTGGGTTGATTTAGTGTTACCCATCATATGACTAGATCTTTAGGTATCTTTTTTGCCTTTCATGAGTCTATGTCCAATGTTCACTAGCTGATGGCTCAGTTTCCACCATAAAAGAGATAGGCATAGTTCCCCTAACATCCTCCTTATCCTTATCTTCAGTGATGTACCTCCCAAATTTTTTGATTAATCTTATGTCTATCGGTCATCTTACCAAGTATATAACTATTCTGTAACCTTCTACCCCGATTCTTGTATTTTTCAGGATTTGAAGATGAAGAAGACAATTGGTAAGGACATATAATTTTTTTTTTTTTGGGGGGGGCTCTATGCATTCGATAATAGAACCAATGTTGCTTGTCCAACAGTTTCTCCACATCAAATTCATTGTCGCTTGGAACATCCCTCTTTGGAAAGTTTGAAGAAGTTAGATTCTCGTTTTCATTCTTTACCTAGTATTGAGTGTGAGTCGTGTCAGTTTGGGAAATTGCACCATATTAGTTATAGTTCAAGAGTTAATAAACAAGCTTCTTGGCCTTTGCTTTAGCTCATTCTGATGTCTGGGGTCCTTGTCCTACTACTTCTAAGTTGGGTTTTAAGAACTTCGTTACTTTTTGTAGATTAGTCATTCAAGAGCCATTTGGTTATATCTAATGAAAAGTCATTCTGAGTTATTCTTCATTTTTTGTACATTTGTTAATGAAATACAAGCTCAATTTTCTACTTCTATTTGTTTTCTTCGAAGTGATAGTGCTAAAGAGTACTTTTCTAAGAATTTCTCTGAATTCATATCCCAACGGGGCATTCTTCATCAATCTTCTTGTTTAGATACACCACAATAAAATGGTGTCCCCGAAAGAAAGATCCGCCACTTGTTAGAACTTACTCGTTCTTTGATATTTAACATGAAGGTTGACAAATCCTTTTGGGCTAATGCTATTATGACTACGTGTTATCTTATCAATTGCATACCGTTCTCGGTTCTTAAGGGTGCAATTCCTCACCTCTTTTTTTTTTCTTCTGACCCCTTATTTCATTTACTAGCTCATATATTTGATTGTGTATGTTATATTCATGACTATCACCCAGGCCTTTCCAACTTGATCCTCGATCTCTTAAATGCATTTTTACGGGGTATTCTTGTGCACAGAAGGGTTATCGTTGCTAATGTCCTTCTTTGCATAAGTATTTCACCACCACTAATGTTTCCCTTTTTGAATCTACTGTTTATTCTAATATTTCAATAGAGCCTCCTCCAGTGGATGATAATTCTTTAACATATGTTCTTATGGAATCAACAACCACTTCAGATTCTCCAGCTATTCCTCCACCAATCCAGTATATTTACAGTAGACGTCCTCGTGAGCATGTGGAGCACCCTGAAGATGTATTTCAGCCTATCTCGTCTTTTAAGCCTGAGGTAGGTCAATCTCATACCAATCTCGATATTTCTATTGCACATCGCAAAGACGTTCGTAGTTGTACCAAACACCCTATTGCACAATTTCTGCTTCTGTTTGTATTCTCCGAAGTGATAATGCCAAAGAGTACTTTTTTAAGAATTTCTCTGAATTCATGCCCCAATAGGGCATTCTTCATCAATCTTCTTGTTTTGGATACACCACAACAAAATGGTATCGCCAAAAGAAAGAACCGCCACTTGTTAGAAATTACTCGTTCTTTAATGTTTGACATGAAGGTTGATAAATCCTTTTGGGCTGATGCTATTATGACTACATGTTATCTTATCAATCGCACGCCATCTTCGGTTCTTAAGGGTGCAATTTCTCACTCTCTCTTTTTTCCTTCTGACCCCTTGTTTCATTTACCAGCTCGTATATTTGATTGTGTCTGTTATATTCGTGACCATCGTCTAGGCCTTTCCAACCTTGATCCTCAATCTCTTAAATGCATTTTTGTGGGGTATTCTTGTCCACAGAAGGGTTATCGTTGCTACTTTGCATAAGTATTTTACCACTACTAATATTTCTCTTTTTGAGTCTACTGTTTATTCTGATACTTCAATGGAGCCTCCTACGGTGGATGATGATTCCTTAACATATATTATTATGGAATCAACAACCACTTCGGATTCTCCAGCTATTCCTCGACCAATCTAGTATATTTACAGTAGGCGTCCTTGTGAGCATGTGGAGCACCCTGAAGATGTATTTCAGCTTATCTCGTCTTCTTCGTCTTCTAAGCCTGAGGTAAGTCAGTCACATACCGATCTTGATATTCCTATTGCACATTGCAAAGGTGTTCGTAGTTGTATCAAACACCCTATTGCACAATTTGTCTCATACTCTAGTTTATCTAGCTCCTATCAGGCTAGTCTAATGACCATTGATACACATCCAATCTCTAAAAATGTTGCTGAAGCATTATCTAGTCCAGGCTGGAGGACAACTATGGAGGAAAAACTATTGGCATTGAACCAAAATCAGACCTGGGATCTTATTCCTTTACCGATGAGGAAGACGGCCATTGGATGCAAGTGGGTCTTTACTGTCAAGGTTAACCCTAATGGTTCCCTTGCTCGACTCAAGGTAAGGCTGGTTGCTAAAGGCTAAAGGGTATGCACAGGTTTATGGAGTCAATTATAGTGATACTTTTTCTCTGGTGGCTAAGATAACCTCCGTTCATCTTTTACTTTCTTTGCTGCTACTGCTCGTTGGCCTCTGTTTTAGCTTGATATTAAGAATGTCTTTTTTCACGGAGATTTATAAGAAGAAGTGTATATGGGAGCCACCTAGGGTTTGTTGCTCAGGGGGAGCCTGGTCATGTTTATCGCTTAAAAAAATCTTTATATAATTTGAAACAGTCTCCTAGAGCCTGGTTCAGGAACTTTACTGAGGTGGTACTCCAATTTCGGCTGTGTAGATGTACTGGAGATCATTCTATGCTTTATCGGGTTTCTGGAGCTAGTCGGATATTCCTTGTAGTTTATGTGGATGACATTGTCATTACTGGAGATGATTCTACAAGAATTAAAGAGTTGAAATTGTATTTGCAACAGCAGTTTCATACAAAGGAGTTGGGATCACTTAGATATTTCCTGGGTATCAAAGTGAAATGGGCTAAGAAAGTTATTTGTATCTCACAGCGAAAGTATGTTCTAAATTTGCTTAAAGAGACAGGTATGCTAAGAGCTAAACCATTGGATACACCAATGGAAGTGGGCTTGAAATTGATGGCAGATGATGGTGAGCTGTTAGATGATCCGGAAAGATATCGAAGCTTGTTGAAAACTAAATTATCTAACTATCACTCGACCTGATATTTCCTTTCCGTAAGTGTTGTGAGTCAATTCATGTCTTCCCCCCGTACCTCACATTGGGATGCTGTAATCAGAATTTTAAGATACTTGAAGAAAGCTCCAAATCGTGGTCTCGTTTATAGGGATCATGGTCACAGAAGGGTGGAAGCCTTCTGGATGCCGATTGGGCAGGATCTCCTATAGATAGGAGATCTACATCAGGCTATTGCACATTTGTGGAAGGAAACCTGTTATCTTGGAAAAGTAAGAAGCAATGTGTTTGTGGCTAGATCAAGTGCAAAATCAGAATACAGAGCTATGGCTCAAGCTACTTGTGAGTTAATCTGGATACGTCGTCTATTAATTGAACTCGGATTCAAAGATCCTGCACCAATGGTGTTGTGGTGCGATAATCAAGCAGCCGTCCATATTGCTTCAAATCCAGTATTTCATGAGTGTACCAAGCATATTGAAGTTGATTGCCACCTTGTCTCTAGTTTCATGCTAAAGTTACCTCTACTAGTTATGTTAGGACCGGTGAACAACTGACTGATATTTTCACCAAATCTCTAGAGAGTAGTAGGGTTGAGTATATTTGTAACAAGCTAGGCATGCTTGATATCCATGCTCCAGCTTGAGGGGGAGTGTTAAAGGGTAAAAGGGTATTATTGTCTTGTGGGTTTTGCGTATGTGTGTGTATATATATATATATATATATCTTTCTTTTCATTAATAAAAATTACGTTCCATTGACAGCTTTCGAGTTTGTGAATTGTTAAATGGTTGGGCCCAACGCTGAAACTCAGGTCTCAACAATATGCAAGCAAATTCTAAGTCTAGTATGCTAATATATATGCAAGTAAATGGGCATAAAAAGGAAAATAAATACAAGACTCATCAGAGAACATCGAACTTCGAAAGGCCTCCTTTGGACAAAAGCCAAAACAGCAGTTAGCAAATATCTTGTGTGTAAAAAGATGAGGAGCAGGAACATACCTTACGTCTCAAGTGAAGATGAGAGGCAGGAACATGCCTTTTTAGCTAATATTTCCCTCACAGACCAATCAGTCTTAGACCAAATGGCAGCTTGTCCGAAAGGCTTGATGTTACAATTAGTTCCTCACCATGCTGCACATTGGTAGTCCTTGTTGTGACTGCTGTAAGCTGATTTGCTTCTTTTGCACACACAAAAAAATTATAAAAAATACCAAGTTAGCAGCTAGGCCAGAGACACAGCCCTTTTTCAGCAATACTCCATATCAAAGGACATATCCATACATATATTGATGCTGCTCTTCTTTGCATGATCAGAGAGAATCGAGTCTGTCGAGGCAACTTCAACCTGCACATGAGGAAGCATATTTGAACCACTGTTGCAAATTTCAGAAAAAGGAGGAACATAAGATCAATTCGCAAATAGCAAAAAAAAAAAAACTTATATTTGTTGGACAATACCACCGTATTAAAAGGGGAGGATGAGGTTGTTTAATACATCCAGCCAAAGAGTGCAAGGTTAACAGCAATTGCAGGAACAATATGAGGAACATATATACAACCCTGATGTTGTTTTATCTATATATGCAGGCCATCAATAAAAAGAGGTGAAGATTGTCTTCAACTTGCAAAACTGTACACATAAATTTGATTCCACTACTGGCATAATTAGCCTTCTCATTCTCCACATGAAGAGCACAGAGAATCAAACTGAGCAAGATAAAGCAGTGCACTTCAGCGCCCCTCTCTTCAGCCTGGGTTAAGAAATTAGACAAGATAACTGGAGACTTATTTCAGAGGAACAATAGATGATCTCCTAAATAAGGAAATGCACTTTGCCGAATCTTTCTTCGGCCCACTTTCATGGGGATGTTATAGCATGAACCATTGATAATTATAAGTTCCAGTTATCTAGTTACCTACCCTTTCATGCCTGCATCTGTATGAGCAACCAAGCGCATGAAAGAAGTGCATGTACACACATTGACATACAAACACAAGTCCATAGTTAAGATAGAATAAGGAAGTCTTCAAAAGAGTTATCTTGACTTCCAGAAACAGTGAGAACTCACTCCTTGTTCACATCAAACTTTGGATAGACAACAGTATGTGCAAATGCAGTTCCTGCAGAAACCCCATGGGCTTACTGGAGTAAGATAAGAAATGGAGTGCATGTAGACTAATTGCACAGCACAAGTACTCCGAACAACACTAGTGTAAACGGTCATGTTTGGACCATTCACCCCAACTTCAACTCATATCTAGTCCATCAGATTAGCAGGGTTTTCGTGGCCCGGAATAGTCCATCTTAAGTGAATTTCATGTCAAAGAAAGAAACATGGCTGCAATGTTCCTTGATAGCAAAATTGTTTCTTAATCATAACTACAAAGAAATATTTATGATACGCATATCCTAATTTGCTCGTTCCATTTCCTAACATCTCACAACTAATGTGCTTGCGAGCCGAAAGTGATTATCCAAACAAAATATGGTCCTATGAACCATAACTTTTGACAAGCCAAGATTGCATCAGCACTCTGAATAATGGTGGCTTGTGTTGCACCAAGTTTGTTCCAACGTGAGTAGTCATTTGGCTTAAGTTTCAATGCCGTTTGGAAAGAGGCAATAGCTCCATCATATTCTCTCGGCAAATTATAAAATACACTGAATACGATGTGTACAGCAGCATCCTCAGGAGACATTTGTGCAGCGTCATTAAATAAAACTAGCAACCTGCTTCCGAAATAGAGCTTTTAATTTTCCACATATGATCATGTAATTATCTCTGAACAGGTCAAACTATAACGAATCATGTACTGTCACTTACATCAGTATGATATAAAGACTTGGGCATATCAAGAGATGCAGTTGTTCCAATCTTGGATGATGATGCAGCCATCCCTATAAATATCTCAACGCGCATTCTGCTACTGCTCTGGAATTAAAATCTACATATATTAAGAGCTATCCAATAACGGTGCTTCTGTTGCTGCTTCATTTAGTCCAAAAGAGAGATCCATAGAAAAGACTTGTATTATTCAATTGGATTACCATTTACAAACGAAATTCAACCAGTGAAACACTTCTCATACAAACTCAACTTGACTCACATATCTAGAATCAATTGTAGTCTCAAGTTGAAATGTGCTTAAGCTTGCACTCAAGTTATCAAAGTCAAAGACTATATTACTCGAATTTCAATGTTCTCAAAGTATGTAAACACATTACATTTATAGATTCTCCACAACTCGAAGAAGCTCAGGAGCTGATCAACTTGACTTGACCGAGAGAAAAATAGAGTCAATATTAAGTACCAGATAAGACAGATTTGAGTAATAACTAATAAGTCAAGTTCGAGGCGCTCGCAAATAGCTTGTCTGCACTACTAAGTACTAGGAAGAAAGCAGAGTCCCAAACATGTAAATCATTAACTGATGAATCCTTCCAGTGCCCAAATTAGCACAAAAAAGCATACTGGTTTGTTTGGTAAAATTTGCTATTAACTTTGCACCTACCATTTGTACTTGTGTGACTGACACGAAGGGAAAGTAGCACTTCCAAATTAGTTGGATCAGCCTCCTGAGTACGCATCTTTGCTGCAATAGCCATTTTTTTTGTTTCCAGTAACACAAGGTTCTGTTGAAACATTAAGATCTCTGTTGAACACATTTTAATGAATTGCCAGAAATATGTCGCACAGGTCATTCAAAAAAAAAAAAAAATTGGGCCACTTATTATTGCCAATTATTTATATTCCATGTATGAACAAATCCCAACTATACACTTGGAAATACATGGGCTTAGAGCAGCTAATTGTCCCCCCTCAATTAGCTGGCACAACTGATACTACAAAAACGCACCCAGCCAAAAGTACTTCATATTAGCAGTAAGAGTCGAGGAAAAATACAGGTATATGACATACTAAAGAGGTACATCTGTTTTTCATGCGTGGTTGAAACTGGATCATAAAAGACCCACTAGAACCCATATTTCTATTTGGCCTTTCTTTTTTATAACCCATTTATGACCCATATCTTAGTTTTAAGCTGATTCATTTATTAACTCATTCACAAAATTGGGTTGCATATGGATTGTAAGCCCTTTTGAACCCTAATTAAAGGCGATACAGCTATGTTTGGCAAATTCCATTGACATGAAAAACACATATCATTGTCACTTATACAGAGCTGGTAATGGTAAAGGTCAGGAGAACAACGTCATACCATCCCACCAAAGATCTTGCTGATGTAGTGAGTGACTTCCCCATAAGAATTGGATTGGCTGATTCCTCGAGTGCCATAGGCCCTTGGGCTCTGCATGAAAGGTGTTTTCAATCTCAATCAGAATTTATACAGGAAATAACTAATCAATTCGATGGAAAGACATTATGCAGATGGTTCACAATACCAACGCAGGATGAAAGAAAAAACCCAGCAGATCTAACCTCCAAACAAAGAAAAAACACAACACATCCGTGAACATCCGTCACAGCGATTTCGAACATTTTTCTGGGAAAATTTGAGAGAGAGAGAGAGGAGAGAGAGAGGATGTGTGGGTGTGTGTGTATTGGACTACATCCGTAACGGGGCTTCAGATACCTACCGGCGAGAGAATGGGGACTGGGTAGTCGCCGTAGTCCAAGTTCCATCTGCTCGTCCGTCTCTCTTTCATTCCCCTGGGCTAAGCGAAGCAACGGCTCTTTTTTACTAGAGTTTGAAAAGACAAGTGTTTTCGTGGCCTTGTGTTGTAGACTTCCGCGAGTTATCCCTTCATTTAACTGAGGATTAATACCATGAAAAATTTCAAACTAGTACATCTACGATAACTTTACTCTAAGCTATTTTTTTACCTAAAAAATTCCAAACTGATACACTTGTGATAAATTTATCCCAAACTAATATATTTGTGACAAATTACCTTCCGTTAATTTTCATTAAATTTAATGTCAAATTGCTTAGTTGGATGGAATGCGGCATTTTACGGATATACCAATTTGGAATTTTTACCCTCTATTTATTACAGGTATATCAATTTAGGATTTTTCATGATATTAATCCTATTTAACAAGGGTAAACTTGTCATAGGTATAATAGTTTGAGGTTATTCATTGTAAAAAAATAATTTGGGATAAATTTGTCACAGGTATACAAGTTTGAGATTTTCGTGGTATTAAAATTACTAATCACAATAACAAAAATCTACTTTTATAATTAAGAAATCTCAAGTCAATATGAAATTTGATGTCGCGTTTGCTAGTTTTCTCATAAACTTCTGTAAAGGCTTG
>JAGVVM010002554.1:0-41773 GCA_019149425.1 Psidium friedrichsthalianum
TGATGGCCTGGAACTTGAAAGATCCATCTCGTGAATTTTTGATTAGTATATGTTCACGAATTGAAGTAACCCAGGCAATATATATATATATTCACATTCTGAAAGTACTCTGATGTTTAAAATACAAAGTTGGATGTGACCTTAGATAGTGACATTCGTATTTTTCTTCTCGACAGCACAATACATTTGAAATGTTCAGACTCATTTCAATCTACTCACTTGATTTGTTTCTAAGTAATTTGCAGGACCGTGCATCTTTTAATTTAACGGATACACATAGAACCGTCCATGTCGTGTTCATCGGATAAGGCTCCACTCGCAGGATGATGGACGTAACCCTTGAAATTACTTTGAGTGAGGTGCGCTATGATTTGAATATGAGTTCTGTCGTATCAAAAGCAATCACTCACAAAAGCTGAACCGATCTCTTCACGGTGCATTTTGGTCGGTGTTTATGTGCTGGGATATCATTTTGATGGTGGGAAATTCACTCTGCTTCCTGCTCTCGACTGAATCATGATGGTGTGTATCAAATCTTTTGTTCTAAATTTGCGCAATTGTCGCCCCAAAATGCATGAGCAAAATGATTGAATGGACCTCATTCACGGGAGCAGAATAAATGACCGCACGGTCGGCCTCGTGGGGTTCTGCATAATTCAATGGCCGTGATTGCTTCCGATGAACGAAACAGGTAGGTGCGGCGTAGAGCTTGAATAGTCGGTTTGAAGACGGAGAAATCGTCTCGAGCGCCGGAGAAAAGCTCCCTCACTTTTTTTTCCAGGAAAGCAAGACACATGATTATGTTCCTAGACTTCTGAACTCGCAACACTAACTTTATCCTCTCCTTTTGCCTCTTTAATCGGTTTTCATAATGCCTTTTCTTGGCATGTGTGGAACTAATGCCCCTTCGTAAATCCTTCATCATGTTCTCTGATTTTGGCTATGGCCGAATGATGGAGCCTCCTATTTCCCTGAAAACTTCACCTTTAAGGCAAATCGGGCTGTCTTTCAAGTGAGTGCACTGAGGAGATCAGAAAAAAGGAAAAAATAAAAATAAAAAAGGGGTATTATGATGCACGCATGAATTATGTTAGAGAAGTGCCACGTCAGAAAATTGATATAGTATCGAGTAGTTAATATATCCATATTAACTTATAACTTATTGATTTAAGTTTTTAGTAAAGTTGGGTCCAATAGGATATGTTGACGGGTTTGGACTTGAGTTACCTTTTAGCGATCTCCCTTAGCGAAAGGTATCAGACTTATGGTGCGCGCTCCTAACTAATGGTATATCAGGCTTTTGCTGCGTACTCCCAACAATAGCCGAAGGTTAGTTTGACGAGAAGAGACCAGCAATCCCAAGTGGGTTCCAACAATAGCCAAGGTTAGTCTGCTGCGTGCTCCTAACAATAGCCGAAGGTTAGTCTGACGAGAAGAGACTAGCAATCCCAAGTGGGTTCTAACAATAGTCAAAGGTTAGTCTCACGAGAAGAGACTAGCAATCCCAAGTAAGTTCAATTAGAAATGTAGATGGGCTTGGACTTAGGTGCTTTTTTTGACGATCTCCCCAGAGTTTGGAAAACACACGTATAAAAAGGGAAAATGAAAACCAAAAAGGGAGATTAATGACATTGCGTTGCCTTTTTAGGGTCTTTTTACATGTCCTTTTTTGTCGAGTCAAAATGCTTGGTTTCCAGCATTTCCACTCAAACCCCAACAAAGCTGGATTAGGGAGGGGTGTTGCACGTCAATCAACTGTCATGGATGACTTTCGGCCATGCACTCAACTTGGTGGGAGTTCATTAACTATAATCATTGATTATTAGGTAAGCTCGTTTCTACGACGAACTTTTAGGAAAGACCTGAAAATTAAGGATTCTTTGGAGATACAGCAAGACTGAAGAGAAGGTGTGGCTTTCGATACAACTCATTTAGGAACTCGGCTAGTGTTGCCCTATTATGGGGACCTATCTCATCTGTTCGACCTTGCGATTAGGATTTCTCCTTCGTAGTTTGATTTGTGAGTTTGTGAAAACATTAGAATTTAGAATGCAATTGATGGTGGCAGAAGTGTCTTTTGTTTCCTCGTAGAGTTGTATAGTTTCATGTAAAAAAAAGACGAGTTTTTTGGTGCTAGCAAATTCTAGGGATAATAAGTGTGTTCAAAGTTATAAATATGTCACGAAAATGCAATTGAGTCATAATATTTTAAAAAAGTACAATTAAGTCTTAAAATTTGTTGAAAAGTACAATTGAGTCCTAAAACTTTTAAAAAGTACAATCAAGTTCTAAAATTTGTGAAATTAGTAAAATCAAATCATTCTATGAATTGCCCTTTTTAGAACTCGATTGCAATTAGCGTTACTAAGTGGAGGAAACTCTTTTTTAGGCAATTTGTTGGTAAATTACCAACACTTTTATAAGGTTACCAAATTTTCTTCATAGTTTTGTAAATTTTCGGTTTTTGTATCGTTTTACCAACTTTTATTTGCCTGATTTCAATTTTACTTCTTCATGTATTACATCAATAATATAAACAATAGTATCAAATTTTATTAGATTAAATTAACACCTAAATTTGTGTTACTAACTCTAACTTGAATTATTTACCTCTTTAATAATATTTTTAATTTTCTTGACGATCAAAATCGCCAGTCAAATTCAGCAAATAGCCTTTGCTAACTCAAGCTATAGCGAACGCAATAGAATGAGTTCATAAACTACATTATTTAAATTAATTGGAAGTATTAGGACCAAACTAACGCCGAGACATAAAATCAGGGGTTCTAATTTCATAGGAAGGTTGGAAAATATGATGTCATAGGTTTCACGGATATCACAAAATTAAACCAAGAAAAGGAAAAGTGCTCAAAGAAGCTTAATAATATTCTTCTAGTTAGGCTTTCTCTGAGACCATCTACATTTCTCTTATTCATAGGCCTAGGAGTATGTAATAAAGGAGGGTCACCGGCAAAGAAACCAACATCCCAAATATTACCCTGCGAAGAGAACACAAAGCATATCAGATAAAACAAAAACTAGAAATAAAAATTGTGGCAGCAGAATAAATCACAAATCAGACATTTTTGAAAAACTATTTTCCCAACAGAGATGGTAGAGAGAGAGAGAGAGAGAGACTTGGCTTTTTAACGCACCCTGTGCTAAGAATATCTGGATGCACCCCATATTCCCTAGCAATACAAATGGGACAATCCCTTGTGGAAGAGCAGCCTGAGATTAGAATAGACAAAAAGATGGTTAGAAACTTAGAAATGACTAGGTTTTCGAATATATGTGTCGGACACATTATAATACATGGTTCTACACAAGTCCTACCTTTGCTTGATACACTAATGATTCAAACCGGCATAACGGATGATTATAGTGGTTGAAAAATAAATGCAATATCATTATCCTGTCATTATATGAGTAGGGTTTGACCTGCACTATGGCTGCGTGAAGCCGTGCTCCTCTCAACCTAACCGCGAGGGATGCGGCCGACATGACCAGAGGCCCGGAGACGAAGCGGATCGCCATCGAGATCGTCGCCATCTTGGTGCCGCAGGCGATGATCCGGGGCTGGAGGGCCATGAACAGTCCTACACAATGCAGCAGAAAACCTCCCAAATTGAATCGACAGTGCATGTCAAAGACTCTTTTAAATGTACTCAGCACAGTCGTTATCGCTATTCAATGTGACGACAAGTCGTTTTCATTAGTACAGGGGACGAGAGAGAGAGAGAGAGAGAGAGAGAGAGAGGATGTTAGTGGAGGGCGTGAAAGGTCTGTTGCTGGATCTGCATGCCATGGGGGAAAGTGCAGAGGGAAAACAAAAGCATGCAAAAAAAGCAGATTCCCTGTGTTTTTTTTTTTTCCTTTTCTTCTTTCTCTTTTGGCGTGTACCTAAGCTGAACATTGCCATCCCAAGGCCAGCATCTGATATAATCTTTATTGAATATTTCACCAAGCTGGGCATTCCCACATTCCATCTGGAAAAAAAAATGGAATAATGAAAATTTCATTAAACAAAAATATTGCAGAATAAAAAGGAAAAATCAGAGTGGCTTGCAAGATTGATAGACAGATAAATGGGACAAAATGCAAGCAATATATAAATAAATTAGTCATATTTGATGTTCGATAAGAACTTACCTTAACGTTTCATATGAAGTTGTGACAAAACCATTTTTATATTGGTATTATTATTCGTCAATAAATGGTTAAGTTGCATAACATAATAAGTTACGATCAATTGAACTGTGAGGGTTAAGACTCTAGATCAAGTTACAAGTTGTATCCAAATTCTAGAGAAACTTTGAAGTTTAAATTGCTTTAGTATTCAATAAAAGTTGAATCTCAAACAGAAAGCGTCGCTTCAAATGTGCACTTCATTATATTTGTTGCAGCTATCATAATCTAAAATTGGGATGTGTAGTTTTTGCACTGTTAAACCAACTTTCCACCGAAGATGTGTAGTGTAGACGACTCACTTGAACGAGACGAGAGACCAAAGGAGCCCCAGAATGCTGGAGTACGTGTTGGGGTTTCGACAGAGCTTTCTTCCCACAACCGTGAGAATGAGCTTCATCATGACCAAGGCATTTGGCATTTCTTGTGGGGTTGCTCCTGTTGCCTCTTGCTTCTTGTCAGGTGGCTCTGCCCCAGAAGTTACTGCGCATTCTCTGAAGCTTATCTCTTTCTCTGTGTCAGCATGAAATCATGTTACGCATAAACTAGAAGAGATTAGGGAAAAATAAAAAGCAATCAATGTGAAATGCAAAGCGAAAATTTGTCTTAGAATTGCATACATCAACAACTTTACGATGATTCATATATAATTGATGGGTCATAAATTATGCATATCATCTGCATGCTAATTTAACTGAATATAAATGTGGGCTAACCAAAGGCTGGTTGGGATGAAGAAAACAAGACCCGCGTCATTAGTGATTTCAATATTTAAAATAACAAGAGTTACTTCCAGCATGCGCTAAAAAAGATTGTACTAGCTAGGTAATTCGATCCTTTTGATTCTTCTCTTCATATTCCACCGATGGGGGGCTGCCATTCAAACAAGTTTTGTACATTTAACTGCATGCTCTATGAAAATTAACATGACTAAGTAGGCTACCTCATCATAAAAAAAAAAATGTGAATGTCTGACCACAAAGTATGAGCTTTTCTCCGGCCTAGTTAGGACACATAACTAATATTGGTTCGAGATCACATGCATCCCGAACATAAACACCATTTCATTAGGTTTGACCAATGTAGACGTTTGGCGTCACTTATTGGACATAGATCATAAACTACCTAGCACGCATCTCCGGTTGGATCTACCTTAAATTTCTCACCACAAAGTCTAAAGTTTTCTCGGACCCCTTTTCTTGCATTCCCAGAAAAAGTCACAACCCTAACATCAGAAAGAAAGGAAAAAGAAAAAATCAATGATCATACATCAAAACAAAAAGTCAAGCTCAAACACGCTTGGTAGACCTAGCAACATTTTTCAGTGGGCAACATCCTCCACTTCTTAGAGCAAAATAATTACAGCGAGAAAACATTAGCTCACCATCATTTCGCCCGATCATTATCACAACAGGTTTTTTTCTTAAAAGATGAATGCCAAATTTGCCTTCAATGATTATGCACGTGCTCCAAGCCAATGATGGCAACGATGGATTGTGGACATGACTTGATAAAATTTGTTGGAAAGTTTTCAAGACAGCTTTGACCGTGCTTGTTCTGCCTTTCTGGTTTTCTCTGGTGTCTAAGGGGGCCATCCTGTTTTATTCTGTCCCTCTCTCTCCCTCTGTCTACAGGTAGTGGAAAGCAAAAGCATTGTGTGAAAAGATCAAAAGCAAAGTCCGGGCAAAGAGGGGAAAAAGATTGAATTTTTACTGTTATATTTTCAAAGACAAGTTGAGGTTTTCAACCACCATGTTTCTCGAAACGTGTTTTCGTGTTTGACCGGAGATAAGTAAGGCTATGAAGAATCCTAAGCGCCCCAGAAGTCAAAGAGTTGATACTAAGGGATATAAAAATTTCTGTACGTATAAATTCTGAAAATCTAGTCATGAATGAATATTTGGATAAGTGAATTATATACATATACCAAATAAGCACGCGTAATGTGAAACTCGCACAAATTAAAGTTTGTAAGAACATTTTAATACATGTATTACATTACTTAAGATGAGAAGATTTCTGGAAAAATACTTAACGGTGAGATACTCTATGTCAAAAGAGGCGATGAAAAGTAGCATAAAATATCAAAGTACAAATTCTGTTTCCGTCCCAATGACAATCAATTTCCTCCGTTTTATGTTCTTGTAAAATATAATTGTTGCTTCTTAATACAGATAACCAACTTAAAAGTTGCATATTTGGTGTATGCATTTCGAACTACTAATTGTTAATGACCAAACAAGCAATACGTGTATGCTAACAAACAATTGGTATAGTCCAAAAAATTTTATTCTTTGGAAGAAAAGGTTATCTAGTGCAATTAAATTTACAAAATTTTTGTTATTTCTTATAACCAATCACAGTTCATCGTAGCTTAAAAATGTTAGCTACATCATAACTTGAATTCTTATTCCAATATTTTTCGGTTGAGTTTTAAGTCTTTATTGTGGGTGGAAAATGGAAGACCTCCGATCCCCTAGTGCAGTGACCAAGCTCAGCTAAATATCGCAAAGCGCTAATTGTCTTGTCCAACCAGACATGAACATCAGCATCGTCCGCGCTCTCTGCTTCGTGGGGCCACGAAAACTTCCCACCCTAAAAGTACCCAATCAGACTTCGACAGATCTGGTCTAAGTGTTGTCATTAATACCGTGAATAACCTGTCCTATTCATGTATCAGGTTACGGTGTCAGATTCTTCTCTCTCTTTGTTTTTTTACTCTGCACTTTTTGACGTCACCTGTGGACCGAGGGAACGATCTGTGCATCAACAGCTTAAAAAAGCTGCATGCATGTTGCATATCTTCCCATGTACATCCACCATTAACTCCAGGTGTTCTTAGCTTTGTCAGAGCTCATTTTGCCAACTCGTTGCGAATCTAGCGTGGTCATTCATAATTAAAAGATCTAAACTCACGTACTTAGCAGGAGAACAAGAATGATGTAGAGATCAAAAGAATGGTAGATTTAGTTAGTCGCTTGAAGCGATGCGAGATTCGGCTGATGATCGTACCTGTTATGCCGGAAAGTACCGGTGATGCCGGCTTATTGAAAACCTTCCCTGAAATCGGCGACTTTACCCACACCGGTGTAGTCGAGGTCGTCACGGAGATAGTGTCTAACTCGTTGAAGTTTGAGGCACGTGGTGTCGGCTGAAGCGAGTACGCATCCGATGATGCGTACCCGGATAGCCGAGGGCTCGTGGAGCGGTACCCGAAAGCTAGATCCCCAATTCCGAATGAGATGTCCGCGCCCGAATGGTGATACTCATGGAGAGGTCCAGGAGTGTTTATCTTCTCGATAAACACTCCTGGACCTCTCCATGAGTATCACCATTCGGGCGCGGACATCTCATTCGGAATTGGGGATCTAGCTTTCGGGTACCGCTCCACGAGGCCCTCGGCTATCCGGGTACGCATCATCGGATGCGTACTCGCTTCAGCCGACACCACGTGCCTCAAACTTCAACGAGTTAGACACTATCTCCGTGACGACCTCGACTACACCGGTGTGGGTAAAGTCGCCGATTTCAGGGAAGGTTTTCAATAAGCCGGCATCACCGGTACTTTCCGGCATAACAGGTACGATCATCAGCCGAATCTCGCATCGCTTCAAGCGACTAACTAAATCTACCATTCTTTTGATCTCTACATCATTCTTGTTCTCCTGCTAAGTACGTGAGTTTAGATCTTTTAATTATGAATGACCACGCTAGATTCGCAACGAGTTGGCAAAATGAGCTCTGACAAAGCTAAGAACACCTGGAGTTAATGGTTGGATGTACATGGGAAGATATGCAACATGCATGCAGCTTTTTTAAGCTGTTGATGCACAGATCGTTCCCTCGGTCCACAGGTGACGTCAAAAAGTGCAGAGTAAAAAAACAAAGAGAGAGAAGAATCTGACACCGTAACCTGATACATGAATAGGACAGGTTATTCACGGTATTAATGACAACACTTAGACCAGATCTGTCGAAGTCTGATTGGGTACTTTTAGGGTGGGAAGTTTTCGTGGCCCCACGAAGCAGAGAGCGCGGACGATGCTGATGTTCATGTCTGGTTGGACAAGACAATTAGCGCTTTGCGATATTTAGCTGAGCTTGGTCACTGCACTAGGGGATCGGAGGTCTTCCATTTTCCACCCACAATAAAGACTTAAAACTCAACCGAAAAATATTGGAATAAGAATTCAAGTTATGATGTAGCTAACATTTTTAGCTACGATGAACTGTGATTGGTTATAAGAAATAACAAAAATTTTGTAAATTTAATTGCACTAGATAACCTTTTCTTCCAAAGAATAAAATTTTTTGGACTATACCAATTGTTTGTTAGCATACACGTATTGCTTGTTTGGTCATTAACAATTAGTAGTTCGAAATGCATACACCAAATATGCAACTTTTAAGTTGGTTATCTGTATTAAGAAGCAACAATTATATTTTACAAGAACATAAAACGGAGAAATTTGATTGTCATTGGGACGGAAACAGAATTTGTACTTTGATATTTTATGCTACTTTTCATCGCCTCTTTTTGACATAGAGTATCTCACCGTTAAGTATTTTTCCAGAAATCTTCTCATCTTAAGTAATGTAATACATGTATTAAAATGTTCTTACAAACTTTAATTTGTGCGAGTTTCACATTACGCGTGCTTATTTGGTATATGTATATAATTCACTTATCCAAATATTCATTCATGACTAGATTTTCAGAATTTATACGTACAGAAATTTTTATATCCCTTAGTATCAACTCTTTGACTTCTGGGGCGCTTAGGATTCTTCATAGCCTTACTTATCTCCGGTCAAACACGAAAACACGTTTCGAGAAACATGGTGGTTGAAAACCTCAACTTGTCTTTGAAAATATAACAGTAAAAATTCAATCTTTTTCCCCTCTTTTGCCCGGACTTTGCTTTTGATCTTTTCACACAATGCTTTTGCTTTCCACTACCTGTAGACAGAGGGAGAGAGAGGGACAGAATAAAACAGGATGGCCCCCTTAGACACCAGAGAAAACCAGAAAGGCAGAACAAGCACGGTCAAAGCTGTCTTGAAAACTTTCCAACAAATTTTATCAAGTCATGTCCACAATCCATCGTTGCCATCATTGGCTTGGAGCACGTGCATAATCATTGAAGGCAAATTTGGCATTCATCTTTTAAGAAAAAAACCTGTTGTGATAATGATCGGGCGAAATGATGGTGAGCTAATGTTTTCTCGCTGTAATTATTTTGCTCTAAGAAGTGGAGGATGTTGCCCACTGAAAAATGTTGCTAGGTCTACCAAGTGTGTTTGAGCTTGACTTTTTGTTTGATGTATGATCATTGATTTTTTCTTTTTCCTTTCTTTCTGATGTTAGGGTTGTGACTTTTTCTGGGAATGCAAGAAAAGGGGTCCGAGAAAACTTTAGACTTTGTGGTGAGAAATTTAAGGTAGATCCAACCGGAGATGCGTGCTAGGTAGTTTATGATCTATGTCCAATAAGTGACGCCAAACGTCTACATTGGTCAAACCTAATGAAATGGTGTTTATGTTCGGGATGCATGTGATCTCGAACCAATATTAGTTATGTGTCCTAACTAGGCCGGAGAAAAGCTCATACTTTGTGGTCAGACATTCACATTTTTTTTTTTATGATGAGGTAGCCTACTTAGTCATGTTAATTTTCATAGAGCATGCAGTTAAATGTACAAAACTTGTTTGAATGGCAGCCCCCCATCGGTGGAATATGAAGAGAAGAATCAAAAGGATCGAATTACCTAGCTAGTACAATCTTTTTTAGCGCATGCTGGAAGTAACTCTTGTTATTTTAAATATTGAAATCACTAATGACGCGGGTCTTGTTTTCTTCATCCCAACCAGCCTTTTGGTTAGCCCACATTTATATTCAGTTAAATTAGCATGCAGATGATATGCATAATTTATGACCCATCAATTATATATGAATCATCGTAAAGTTGTTGATGTATGCAATTCTAAGACAAATTTTCGCTTTGCATTTCACATTGATTGCTTTTATTTTTCCCTAATCTCTTCTAGTTTATGCGTAACATGATTTCATGCTGACACAGAGAAAGAGATAAGCTTCAGAGAATGCGCAGTAACTTCTGGGGCAGAGCCACCTGACAAGAAGCAAGAGGCAACAGGAGCAACCCCACAAGAAATGCCAAATGCCTTGGTCATGATGAAGCTCATTCTCACGGTTGTGGGAAGAAAGCTCTGTCGAAACCCCAACACGTACTCCAGCATTCTGGGGCTCCTTTGGTCTCTCGTCTCGTTCAAGTGAGTCGTCTACACTACACATCTTCGGTGGAAAGTTGGTTTAACAGTGCAAAAACTACACATCCCAATTTTAGATTATGATAGCTGCAACAAATATAATGAAGTGCACATTTGAAGCGACGCTTTCTGTTTGAGATTCAACTTTTATTGAATACTAAAGCAATTTAAACTTCAAAGTTTCTCTAGAATTTGGATACAACTTGTAACTTGATCTAGAGTCTTAACCCTCACAGTTCAATTGATCGTAACTTATTATGTTATGCAACTTAACCATTTATTGACGAATAATAATACCAATATAAAAATGGTTTTGTCACAACTTCATATGAAACGTTAAGGTAAGTTCTTATCGAACATCAAATATGACTAATTTATTTATATATTGCTTGCATTTTGTCCCATTTATCTGTCTATCAATCTTGCAAGCCACTCTGATTTTTCCTTTTTATTCTGCAATATTTTTGTTTAATGAAATTTTCATTATTCCATTTTTTTTTCCAGATGGAATGTGGGAATGCCCAGCTTGGTGAAATATTCAATAAAGATTATATCAGATGCTGGCCTTGGGATGGCAATGTTCAGCTTAGGTACACGCCAAAAGAGAAAGAAGAAAAGGAAAAAAAAAAAACACAGGGAATCTGCTTTTTTTGCATGCTTTTGTTTTCCCTCTGCACTTTCCCCCATGGCATGCAGATCCAGCAACAGACCTTTCACGCCCTCCACTAACATCCTCTCTCTCTCTCTCTCTCTCTCTCTCTCTCGTCCCCTGTACTAATGAAAACGACTTGTCGTCACATTGAATAGCGATAACGACTGTGCTGAGTACATTTAAAAGAGTCTTTGACATGCACTGTCGATTCAATTTGGGAGGTTTTCTGCTGCATTGTGTAGGACTGTTCATGGCCCTCCAGCCCCGGATCATCGCCTGCGGCACCAAGATGGCGACGATCTCGATGGCGATCCGCTTCGTCTCCGGGCCTCTGGTCATGTCGGCCGCATCCCTCGCGGTTAGGTTGAGAGGAGCACGGCTTCACGCAGCCATAGTGCAGGTCAAACCCTACTCATATAATGACAGGATAATGATATTGCATTTATTTTTCAACCACTATAATCATCCGTTATGCCGGTTTGAATCATTAGTGTATCAAGCAAAGGTAGGACTTGTGTAGAACCATGTATTATAATGTGTCCGACACATATATTCGAAAACCTAGTCATTTCTAAGTTTCTAACCATCTTTTTGTCTATTCTAATCTCAGGCTGCTCTTCCACAAGGGATTGTCCCATTTGTATTTGCTAGGGAATATGGGGTGCATCCAGATATTCTTAGCACAGGGTGCGTTAAAAAGCCAAGTCTCTCTCTCTCTCTCTCTCTACCATCTCTGTTGGGAAAATAGTTTTTCAAAAATGTCTGATTTGTGATTTATTCTGCTGCCACAATTTTTATTTCTAGTTTTTGTTTATCTGATATGCTTTGTGTTCTCTTCGCAGGGTAATATTTGGGATGTTGGTTTCTTTGCCGGTGACCCTCCTTTATTACATACTCCTAGGCCTATGAATAAGAGAAATGTAGATGGTCTCAGAGAAAGCCTAACTAGAAGAATATTATTAAGCTTCTTTGAGCACTTTTCCTTTTCTTGGTTTAATTTTGTGATATCCGTGAAACCTATGACATCATATTTTCCAACCTTCCTATGAAATTAGAACCCCTGATTTTATGTCTCGGCGTTAGTTTGGTCCTAATACTTCCAATTAATTTAAATAATGTAGTTTATGAACTCATTCTATTGCGTTCGCTATAGCTTGAGTTAGCAAAGGCTATTTGCTGAATTTGACTGGCGATTTTGATCGTCAAGAAAATTAAAAATATTATTAAAGAGGTAAATAATTCAAGTTAGAGTTAGTAACACAAATTTAGGTGTTAATTTAATCTAATAAAATTTGATACTATTGTTTATATTATTGATGTAATACATGAAGAAGTAAAATTGAAATCAGGCAAATAAAAGTTGGTAAAACGATACAAAAACCGAAAATTTACAAAACTATGAAGAAAATTTGGTAACCTTATAAAAGTGTTGGTAATTTACCAACAAATTGCCTAAAAAAGAGTTTCCTCCACTTAGTAACGCTAATTGCAATCGAGTTCTAAAAAGGGCAATTCATAGAATGATTTGATTTTACTAATTTCACAAATTTTAGAACTTGATTGTACTTTTTAAAAGTTTTAGGACTCAATTGTACTTTTCAACAAATTTTAAGACTTAATTGTACTTTTTTAAAATATTATGACTCAATTGCATTTTCGTGACATATTTTATAACTTTGAACACACTTATTATCCCTAGAATTTGCTAGCACCAAAAAACTCGTCTTTTTTTTACATGAAACTATACAACTCTACGAGGAAACAAAAGACACTTCTGCCACCATCAATTGCATTCTAAATTCTAATGTTTTCACAAACTCACAAATCAAACTACGAAGGAGAAATCCTAATCGCAAGGTCGAACAGATGAGATAGGTCCCCATAATAGGGCAACACTAGCCGAGTTCCTAAATGAGTTGTATCGAAAGCCACACCTTTCTCTTCAGTCTTGCTGTATCTCCAAAGAATCCTTAATTTTCAGGTCTTTCCTAAAAGTTCGTCGTAGAAACGAGCTTACCTAATAATCAATGATTATAGTTAATGAACTCCCACCAAGTTGAGTGCATGGCCGAAAGTCATCCATGACAGTTGATTGACGTGCAACACCCCTCCCTAATCCAGCTTTGTTGGGGTTTGAGTGGAAATGCTGGAAACCAAGCATTTTGACTCGACAAAAAAGGACATGTAAAAAGACCCTAAAAAGGCAACGCAATGTCATTAATCTCCCTTTTTGGTTTTCATTTTCCCTTTTTTATACGTGTGTTTTCCAAACTCTGGGGAGATCGTCAAAAAAAAGCACCTAAGTCCAAGCCCATCTACATTTCTAATTGAACTTACTTGGGATTGCTAGTCTCTTCTCGTGAGACTAACCTTTGACTATTGTTAGAACCCACTTGGGATTGCTAGTCTCTTCTCGTCAGACTAACCTTCGGCTATTGTTAGGAGCACGCAGCAGACTAACCTTTGGCTATTGTTGGAACCCACTTGGGATTGCTGGTCTCTTCTCGTCAAACTAACCTTCGGCTATTGTTGGGAGTACGCAGCAAAAGCCTGATATACCATTAGTTAGGAGCGCGCACCATAAGTCTGATACCTTTCGCTAAGGGAGATCGCTAAAAGGTAACTCAAGTCCAAACCCGTCAACATATCCTATTGGACCCAACTTTACTAAAAAACTTAAATCAATAAGTTATAAGTTAATATGGATATATTAACTACTCGATACTATATCAATTTTCTGACGTGGCACTTCTCTAACATAATTCATGCGTGCATCATAATACCCCTTTTTTATTTTTATTTTTTCCCTTTTTTCTGATCTCCTCAGTGCACTCACTTGAAAGACAGCCCGATTTGCCTTAAAGGTGAAGTTTTCAGGGAAATAGGAGGCTCCATCATTCGGCCATAGCCAAAATCAGAGAACATGATGAAGGATTTACGAAGGGGCATTAGTTCCACACATGCCAAGAAAAGGCATTATGAAAACCGATTAAAGAGGCAAAAGGAGAGGATAAAGTTAGTGTTGCGAGTTCAGAAGTCTAGGAACATAATCATGTGTCTTGCTTTCCTGGAAAAAAAAGTGAGGGAGCTTTTCTCCGGCGCTCGAGACGATTTCTCCGTCTTCAAACCGACTATTCAAGCTCTACGCCGCACCTACCTGTTTCGTTCATCGGAAGCAATCACGGCCATTGAATTATGCAGAACCCCACGAGGCCGACCGTGCGGTCATTTATTCTGCTCCCCGTGAATGAGGTCCATTCAATCATTTTGCTCATGTATTTTGGGGCGACAATTGCGCAAATTTAGAACAAAAGATTTGATACACACCATCATGATTCAGTCGAGAGCAGGAAGTAGAGTGAATTTCCCACCATCAAAATGATATCCCAGCACATAAACACCGACCAAAATGCACCGTGAAGAGATCGGTTCAGCTTTTGTGAGTGATTGCTTTTGATACGACAGAACTCATATTCAAATCATAGCGCACCTCACTCAAAGTAATTTCAAGGATTACGTCCATCATCCTGCAAGTGAAGCCTTATCCGATGAACACGACATGGACGGTTTATGTGTATCCGTTAAATTAAAAGATGCACGGTCCTGCAAATTACTTAGAAACAAATCAAGTGAGTAGATTGAAATGAGTCCGAACATTTCAAATGTAATGTGCTGTCGAGAAGAAAAATACGAATGACACTATCTAAGGTCGCATCCAACTTTGTATTTTTAAACATCAGAGTACTTTCAGAATGTGAATATATATATATATATATATATGCCTGGGTTACTTCAATCGTGAACATATACTAATCAACAATTCACGAGATGGATCTTTCAAGTTCCAGGCCATGATCAATGATCTGATCATGCCTTCTTTTTCCAAAGAAAACTGCCCTTTTTGTTCTTTCCAGCTAAGATAATAATTTCATAAAGAGTACTAAATTTAATCGATATCTCAAAATAGTTTACTCACTCCTAATTAATATATAGGGGAAGGAATTTGTCCATTAATGTCAATCCCAGAAGAGAATGAAGAAACGTTCTTAACAAACCATGCAATCCTGGAATTAATGGGCCTCCCGTGCCATCTGAAGCACTGGCCTTTTTGTGGATTTGCCCATCTAAGCATTCTCTCAACTTTGGGCTTTACTCCCTTTTCTCCGGATAAGCCGAAAAGAGGACCTAATCATAGCAAAATAAAATTTAGGACTAAGCTTCATGAAAAAGGTCCCCCGTTTATACATTTTTCAGTTTGTATTCCGGCTTTAAAATGTCAACCAACGTGGCGAAGAGCACAAAGAGCCCGTGTTTAAGTGTGCAAATCCCTATCTATAGATAACTTTATTAAGCTCCTATTGTTTTCTGAAAAATGAATTATTTGAAAAATATTTTCATAAAAATAATTGTTTGGATAGCTTGAAATAATTAGTCAAAGTTTCATTAACATTTTACATCTAAACATTTTTGAGAATGACAAAAATATTCTTCATTCATTTATTTTTATAAGTTATAAACGATCATTTTTAGGAAAATATTTTCTGAATCGGTTATTTTTCGTGGCGGTGAAAATTAACCCTGAGCCCTTCAACTTCATGCGCTGGTGAGAGGCAAACACTTAGTTTTCTCTCACTCGGACGAAGAAAGTAGAAGGATGAACTTTGCCTTCGTCAAAGTTTTGTTCGTTTTTCTTCACATTGCGGTGGAAAAACATAAATGAATGGCGTGGTAAAATAAACAAGTCCATTGATTGAAGTTTATTACATGTATCACGAATCAGCAGAAAAGCAAAAGAGAAAAAAAAAAAATGCATGACCTTCTTTGGATGAGGAAAATTATTGATGGAAGCAAACAATTTACGTAAGAAATAAGTTGGTCCGCATATATGATCGATTATCCCTTGTGCTCTACGAGGGTGTCTTGACCGCGGCGGTGGTGGTCGGAAGATTCAGACGTAGCTCTTTCGATCTCAATGAAGCTCGGATCCTCATTATCATTCTTGTCATGCAAACCCTTCTCGATCTTTTCCCTCTTCTTCATCTCTTCATCAAAGACCACATCGTCTTCTATGGAGAGCACTACGGCTTCCGTGCCATGAGGACCTTCAACAATGGCCTCCTTCACCTTCCTGTGCTCCTCGAAATGGATCAGCTCGGTCTTTTGCTCCGTCTTCTTCTTCTTCTTCTTTTTCATCCAGCAGACGAGAGCCGCCGCCATGAACGCGAAGAACAGAAGCCCACCGCACGAGATGAACACGATGACGATGATCGTGGGGTGGTGGTCGGGCCCCGGTGACGGCGGCGGCAACGGGTGCGGCGGCGGCCTCACATGGGGCGATGGCGGGGCGATGGGGCGGGGATGAGGTGGCGGCGGAGCGAAGCGGTGTGGCGGCGGCGACGGCGGTGGTGATTTGGGATTTGGTGGAGGGGTTGCCGCCGGCGGAGGTGGATTCGAGGAAGGGTGAGACGGTGGTGGCGGTGGGAAAGAGTGGTTGTTGTAAGTGTTAATCGTTGGGGAGGCCATCTCTTTGTGTACTTAGCGAATGAAATTGATCTCGAAATTTGCTATGAAGGAGGTTGCGGTTTCCCTTAGGGATTATATAATGATAATAAGCAACACATTCTAACTGTTGAAGTTCTTGAGTGACTTGGCTCTCATGGCAAGATTGGGGTTGGTTGTTTGCATTGGAAAACACTTCTCGGGCCTTCCTTTGTTTTTGTTCTGAAGTTTGTTTTCGCACCATAGATGCCGGGAATTGAAGTGTAATATTAAATGGATACTTGAGAGGAATGAGATCATGCGACACAAAACAATTTAACTTACATAGCAAGAAATCAATCTAATATTCCGTCTTCAAAATGATGCATCTGTCTAGGGTAACGTTAATAAGTTTAGATGCTTTCGAGCACGTAATTCTCATCTGTTTACGCCGACCGCTATTCTCGGATACTGTATAAGTTCTCATTTTCTCATCGAAAATGATAAGTATTTGGCATTATAGCATGGATTCTCGAGTATAAAAAGTAGAGGTGAGCAAAAAAAACTATGATCCACCCAAATCAAATCGGACCGTACCCAACCAATTGATTTTGGATGAAACTGGTAGGTACCGGTTCGGTTCCTGATTCCAATTTTTTGGAATCGGTGGATACCGGTTCGGTTCGTGATTTCAAGTGAAATCATTCAATCGGTCCAATTGAACCGGTTCCTTTATACAATGCAAACGTATATTTCTTCAAAGACCCACAGTCCAGACCTATTTGTTAAAAAAAAAAAAGTCCAAACCTGACTTATTTTCATGTGTGATATATGTTGTACACTATGGATGCACTTGAAAACCTACATTAATTAGTTGATCAACTGTTATTGTATTTTTTATGATGCTCGACTTGATTGCTAACAATAATATTACTGCATGCGAAGGCATTGTCTTTCAATTTTTCATGTCATAAGAATATTGAACGCAAACGTGAGGAATACACTAACAATATTTTAAGTTGAGCCATCCTCCTTCAATCGCTAGGGGTTGTTTCTATTTTATTTTTTAATTGATGTTGGTGCTCCGTAAGACCGTAACCAGAATCCAATCGAGAATCAGACCGAACTGATAGTTCAGTTCTTAGCTGGATCCATAGAAAAAGTGGGTGGTCTCATGGTTTACATTTTATGAAACTGATCCATAATGGGCAGTTTTCGATTCTAAGGTAGAAACCACCCATTCTGGAACTGATCACCACCCCTAATAAAAGTGGTGTCTTGAGAGCGCCTCGAATAAAAAGTTAGTAACCTTAGTCTTCCTTCCACTTGTATGGTTTAAGAAAATGTGGTGGTTGTGAGGACCGAGAACGAAAATCTTTATAATATTATTTATTTATTTATTCTTCTTCTTCCCTCTCTTTCAGGACTAGCGCTACACGACAGCTTCAACTATTTCTGTAATTTGAAGGCTGGGCCATGATGCAGCCCATACAAGCACACCCTTCAAGCTGAGTCCATGTCCTTAAGTCAGGGAGAGAAAATTTTACAACACTTCTGGAAGCACGATCAAAGCCCAGCATCACATACATATTCTCTTGTAATTACATTAAGGGACCTAAGAATACGCGATGAATTCATTTCGACCCTTTAACAGTTCTACCGAACTCCTCTATAGTCCAAGTATTTTTTGGAAAAACGTTAGTCGAGATTCCGACGGTTCGTTTGCACAGCTCTAGTTGTCTTCTCTCTTTCCTCTCTTTCTCTATCCGGTGGATTTTCAGGATCTTAAGTGATCAAGAGAGTTTTGCATAGTTAGGATGGCCTATGAAGATGATTTGGCTAAGAGACATCTCGATTATTTAGCGTCCTCGTACCTTCTATCGTCGATAGGGACTTGTTAGCATCGCCACGGCTAGAAAATCAACCGGGGATGCTTTTCTTGCCGACTTTATTAGGAACTGGCAGTCCTCGGATCAAGGATATGGTTGGCTTTCATTGATATAATTTGTGGTGAAAGTTATGGATATGCAAGCAGTTTTTATCGTGTGATTGTAACAGTAAATCGTCTCATGAACTGATAATACTCTCCTGCAAGTTTCTTCATCCTTTGAAACCACATTAAGACTTTGGAACGGTGTTGCAATTCCTTGTAATGGCCAAGCATGAATAATAGAAAGAAAAAGGTACAAGAAACCAGAAGTCATGAGCATGCATTTGCTTAATTTCACAGAAAACCCACAAGATCAAGCATTGAGGGAAGGGAATTGGTGAAATGAAATGCTCATTTAGAGGTATGACAGAAGTCACAAGTGAAATCAGACATGCTGAAATATACCGAAGTTGAAAAATTATGCTCGACGAGCATATAACGTCCAACTTCATAGAATCTGGCAAACCTCGATCGTCATTTGAACTCTGTGTGTCGTCGAGAAGAAAGCTAGAAGTCGCTAAATTTTTTATTTTTCCGTGTTAGTATTATTTACAGCAACATTGAATGACAACATAGTCACAGTGAAGAAAAGGATTGATTGCTCATCGTATGTGTTATTGAAGAATCAGTCACATCATCAGTCCTGTTCTTTCCACCCCAGTGCTCCAACATGCTCTCCCAGGAGCAGAAATCCTCGGAACATGCCTGCAGGCGCTTGTCGGCGATCTCAATCTTCCAATGACCATCCGTGTAGTTCCCTCGCTCGGCCCGCCTCCGATCCCGCTCCAAAGTCGCTTTCTGCTTCGAGCTCAGCAGACAGAACTTCTGCAGATGTTCCGGCATGGCGTCGTGCATCTTCCACCACGTCCTGTGTGCTGCATCGCTCGCGAACTCTCGGTAGTAGTCCACGTTCCAGTTGCAATCGTAGTCCCTGAAGCACAGCCACGGCTTGAGTCCTAGATAGTGGAGGACGTAAAGGACCGGTGGGTCGGCCCCAAACAGGCGTGTCTTTGTCAGCTTTGTCTCCTCATCGTCGCCTTCCCAGAAGTGCTTCAAGAAGTTCATGTGCGTAGGAATTCGGTGCCACCATGTGAATATCTCATTCAGGTACCTGTTAGAGTTATTGAATATTAATCCGTGTCTTCATCTAATAACTTAAGCTTTAGAACAGTTGGCGGTACCCTTGATCGCCTCCGTTGTAGGACTCAATCTCGTCGATGTGGTCCATGAGCAGCTTGAATGTGCAGTTCGATGGCTCGATCACCATCACGCCGGAGTTGAACAAGGAACCATTGTTTCCCGTGGCGGACAATTCCGGCATCCCAAAAAGGAAATCGATGTTTCTAAGGACCAGTTGATCCGCGTCGATGAAAATGATCTTGTCGTAGTCTGTCAACTGCCAGAGGCGGAACTTGCTGTAGTTCCATTCGTTGTAGGCACCGGGCCGTGCTCTCGGGTTTCTGATCCGCTGGATCGTGTGGACTTTCCACCCGGCAGCCTCCAGCCCAGCTTGGTGATGTTTGCTGATCGTTTCGTCCACGAGGATCACGAGATCGCGCGTGGAACCTGACATTCGTATGCTTTGAGCCGCAGCGGCGGCACCGCAAACATAAACGTGAGCCGAGTGCAGAATGGTTGCGTACGCTTCTCGACGAGCTCTCTCCAAGTGAAATTGTTCTACCAACACAAAGAACGACCGTTAGATTATTGCTTGATCATGTCCAATTTGTCCAATACACATCATGAATTTGTTACTCAGTTTGAGACATTAACCTTTCGGCTCGAGAGGTAAGGCGAGTTCGCATGACCCTATCGGAAGCAGAAACTTTTCCCGCAGCTTGTCGAGGTGGGGCTCGTACAGCCGTGCATAGCCTTCGCTCGCTAGCAAGTCCTTGCACGCGAATAGATTCGCGATGGGAAGGCAATCGGTCACGAGAAGCACTCGCACGGGATGGTAACTCTTAGCAGAGGCGGCGAGCCTCGCTGCTTCAAGTTGCAAGTGGAGCCGAGCCACATCCCTAGAACACCTTCTCGACTTGTCACGAGGAAGCTTGACGGCGATGAGATCGATACGTGGTTTACCTGGGACGCGAACCTGAGGGAGGGTAGGACAAGTTGGGACCTGCGAACGTTGTTCCTGGTCGATCCATTCAGGATAGAGAGATTCCCAGGTTATGTCCCCCGGGCGGAATCCTGGTGCAAACTACGTGCTCGGATTCAGGGAACGAGCTGCTTCCAGCGATTGGTTTCGTTCCTGTTGAAGTTGAGAAGGCCAATGACCTCATACTCGTCCTTGTCGATAGATTCCTCGATCACGTTCGAGATTTGATCCCATTCGATATCTAGGGGATGACTTGTACTGATGGTTGGCGGCGGAGCTCTCTCTTGACAGTTTACCAGTGGTGTGAAGCCTGTGATCAGGATTGTTGGAGAAGCACAAATTGAACTGGTTAAACAGATTAGTTGCAAAAATGGGCTACAGTGATACAAAACCATATCTGTTTCCATCGACATGAATCCTGCATCAGGATAATGACCGAACAAGATGCATTAATCATGCATCTTCGATGGAATCAGGATGCTGTACAGGAAACAAGTCGCACTAATTAAAGTAATCACAGAAAAATGACCAGGTAAGAGACAGAATAAGCCAATGCTCCATCTGATTTAACGCGCAGCGGATGGGTTTTATGCACAAAAGCATAGCCTGTTTAGGAAAATAAAATGAAATTGATGCTAGGAAATCAACTATACCGGGAAGGAGAGCTTGAGGAATCATCATCCATCAAATGAAAGTTATGGGACCGGTAGAGTGTGAGGAACGACCCGAACAAAATGATGACCAGGAGCATTTTCATGGTCGGATTCTTGTAGATGGAGTTCCTATCTTGGGTGGGCGAATCGAGGGCCTTTTCCATGTCGTTGGAATATTTGCTTCTTGGAAAAATCTTTTGTATGAATGTTCTCTGCAACACACAAAAGGCGCTGGTTTACTGTAGCATACTGCAGATGAAACAATAGCAGAAATGAAAACAAAACACAGTGACTGATCACAAATGGCGACATTTTTGTCTTATCCAACCAGTTCAATCGTAGTTGATAGTTTATCAGGATCAATGCGGTTCTTACATGCTAGCTGGATTTTCATGCACTTCCAGATTGAGGGGGCAACCCAAGCTCCTTCTATAAGTGTTTTTTTTTCCCTGGATCATAATGGCAAAACTAGAGAAAGAAAGACCAGACATGTTCTTCAAGCACACATAATTCACTTGAGGATTGTTAAACTTTCAACTGCAAGTGCTAAGCAGAGAGAGAGGGAGGGAGAGAGAGACTGACGCTGATGGAGGAGGCAGACGCTTCATTTCAGTTTTTTTCAGTTGGCGGCAATGTGAGCCAAAAGGAAAAGCAGAGAGACAGAGAGACAGAGAAAGCTCCAAGAAAACAGAGTTGAAATGAGAATCTAAGTTATTCAGTAAAACGACAGAGTACGGAGTCTCTGTTGCAGTTGAGAAGAGGAATTTGACTGTTCTTCTCGTTCGTTGCCAGTGAAGAAGAGTCCTGAGGCAGTTGGGGGGATTAGGACTAGAGATGGGTGCAATTATATTGAAAGAGGATTTGTCATTGTAAGGTAGAGGTCAGTGTCACCTCAGGTGATTTCAAAGTTAAGTTAACACGGAAATTTCCCTTCACTAGTTTATTACTTGGGGGTGAATCTACTATCTTGCTTGGTCTCCTGTCCAAAGACTCTAGCCAAGAAAAAACGTGGGCTTTGGTTATGGAAATCAAAATTGTATTGAGAATCCATCTAATCTCAATCGTTTTGCCTTCAAGAACAGGTCATGTATAGTTTGTCAATCGTTATCTGTATAAAATATTATTAACATTAACGGAATAAAAGGTAAGCCATCATTCAATTTGCTTCATTAGTTCAATTGACCTTTCCATGCATGATTGTCATGTAATTTTGGTCTCATTATGGTAGGTCAACCAAAACGCAACTGCTGGAGAAAAACTATGTTGTTTTATCATTCATTAATTCTTCTCTTTTTCCATTGTAAGACTCCACCAATTGCTGTCCATTCATTTGCTTAGTACATGCTCACTTTGGCAAAGTATGCCCAGTTGATTAATTTGACTTCATATCTAGCTGAAGTTCTCCTTTTCTACTTCACTTAACCAGCACCAGGAAAGCATCCCAAACCCCCTTTGAGTCAAAGTCAAACATGGTAAAACTTGTGCCTGGTAAAATGAGTTCATTCTTTGCACTAGCTCTTTTATCATTCCAAATTGGGGTTTTAATGCATACTTTCTCTCTACACAAATCAGTCACGTGATTAAAGAAGATTCATCATCTTAATCAGGGATGATGACTGCAAAGGTAAGTGTCCTTGTTTCATCCTGATTGCCAATGGCTTTCTAAATAAGGAAGCCACAGTCCCTCTCAAGCTCTAGCTATCTAGAAGTTGTGGGGTTGTGGAATTGTTTCTTAAGCTTCTGTAATTAATATGGTGAGACTTAATATCATTATTACGACACGATCTTGTGGAATTTCGTCATAATAATCATTGATAACTTCAGAAAAAATGGGAGCTTTTACCTATCTATCTAATGGATAGTCTATCACAATATAATGTATGTCAGTCTAGATTTTAGCGCATTCATTGTGAATAAATTGATATCTCCAATTCAATCCCCATAGTAGTGACAGTAGATATTAGAGAGAGGCAAGAGTTTAGATAAATTGGTCAAATGAATGAAATTGAGACAAATAGGAAAAGTGTAAAAAAAAAAATGAACATATTGCATTAATGCTAATTTAGTTTAAAACATTTTGTTGGTGCCAATTCAATCTTAATTTTTTTGGCATTTGTGCTAGTTGAGTCTATCCGACCAATTTTGACCGAAATCATTGATATAGACGTTGTTGTCCTACTTGGCACGCTTAGTTCCGGTGTGGACATTTTTCTAGTATTTTTTAGTAGTTTTTTAATTTCCTACCTTTTTTTTTTAATTGGGGCCTGGAAGGGTCGCCAGCCGACCCTTGCTCGCCCCAGGCGAGGCCCGACGACCTTGTCCGGCACTAGGTGAGGATGCTGTAGCCCTCACCTAACCAAATCTGCTGAGGGTGTCAAGACCCTTGCCTGGACCAATAGTGGTCAACCGTCGACTTGGCCCCAATAAAATAAAAAGTGTAAGAAAAGAAAGAGAAGAAAAAAGAAAAAATTATTTAAAATATGTAGAAAATATTAAAAAATATCACGTTAACGCTAGGCGTGGCCATGTAGGACAACCACCATCTAAGTCAGTGATTTCCAATCAAAATTAGCCGGATGGATTTAATTAGCACAAATGCAAAATGTTTAAGTTTGAATTGACACCAACAAAAGATTTATAACTAAATTAGCATCAATATAATAGGTTTTAGGGCTTTATTGACACTTTTCCGAGACAAAATACAAGCGTTTTGATTAAAAAAAAAACTTAGGAAGAACGAACGTCTACATTTTAGCTTTTTTTTTTTTTTTTTCAGATCTTATAGCACACGCAATTTTATTGTCATTCAATTCTGAGCACATGAAATCTTTACAAACATACATCTGTCGACATGTAATTCTGAAATGATTTTTTCTTAGTTTTTTTTATTATTAATGTCCTAGAATTTGATGAGACAGAAGAAGATTAAGTTCTTTTTTGCTGGTCTTAAGCAAAAACAAACACGCGAAAAAAAAATGCAATACTTAGGGATTAAAGACATGATCGGGTGATGTTTATAGTGATTTGTTGCGATTGTGCTTAAAATCTCCTCCCGAAATCCCATTAAGAGTCCCAATAGCTAGGAATAATTCAACATTTGATCCACCAAAACTATTGTTTTGGACAATTTGACCTTCAATCGACCAACTCCTTTTGCCTTTTTTCTTATTTGATCAAACTTCATCCATGAATAGACGTTTTACCAACCATGTGACCCCCACCAACATAGGAAGGACTTTTGATTCAAATTTAAGTTTGAAGAGAAATTACGGCGACCCCGACCATTCACGAGAATTCATTCTTTTCCATAATTTGAGAGTAATTTTCTTCAGGAAAAAAGAGTTCTTCCTATGAGCTCAAACGACGCCCTCCATTGTGTCGGAGAAATCTTGATGAACAAGGGGGGGGCAAAAGGCAATCCAGCAAGCAGTAGTGGTGAAAAGGACCCTCCTAGATGTTTGCGTGACTCGCATTAAGCTCAAGTCCTGTGATTACGGCCCTAAGCTACTAACTCTAGTCTCTCTTCTTTTTTCCAATTTTCTTTGTACCTCACTCTCTGTCCATTTCTCCTTGTGGCTTTCTCTAAAAAAAAAAACACTGTGCCCATCAAACAAAGATTCCATGCGAGTGAACATCAATGCTTGATGGCGACACTCTCCAAAGATGGTTTTCCTTTCACTCTTCCCTTTTTTTTTTCCTCAAAGCAATCTCATATTCGGAGGGCACTGGCTAAGCCCTGAAGTCCAAGTTTGGGGATTTTTAATCGCGTTGCGTCCCATAGATAGCGCGTGGATGCTCGGAAACCCGAGGGGTCAATCGTAAATCATCAAGATTTTGAATCTACAAAGAAACCGGACAAAATATTTCACTGTCTTAACAATTGTGAGTGTGGATAACTCCATCAGCATATGGGTGGAAAAGTAAAGATGATTTGACTGACTTTGCTTCGTATAATTGCCCAGTACGTCAAATTCCATTAATACACAGTACTATAACTTTTGGTTCACGAGCTTACAGCATTTAAAAAAAAAAAAACTCATGCTATCATTAACTCCTTGGTCATCTCTGTTTTCTATAGACATGCAGGCCTTATTAAGAACATGGAAAGGTAGAAAAATGGTGTGTAATCAGAATCGTTTCTGCTTACATGAAAGCAACAATTAGGCACTATGACATCCAGGGAAGCCAACCTGGATAGGGTGCCGCTCCGCAATATCTGAACAGACCTGCATCTCGGGGCAACTTTAGATAAGGAATTGTTCGGTGGAAAGGATCACGGCTAGCTTCTTACGATGTAAGAAACCTTGGCACCCATAAGGATCATCCCGAAATTGCTGCTTCACTAGCGCCTCGCCCTTTCCGGGCTTTCTCAGCATTGCAACTGATGAAGCTGGGGTTCCGACGTAAAAAAATCTCGACTCGGGGAATCCAAATGCGGCGCGATGCAGATGAGGCGAATCTTTCTTCCTTGAAATCATAACTCACAACCTAGATACAAGTAATTAAAATTGACTCCGTGCGAACAAAACGAAACTATTATAGGATACACTGGCAATTGCTCTAACAGTAAAAATAAGACTTTTTCAGATATGGGTCTTCAAAACAAAAAAAATAAAAATAAGATATGGGTCGTGCGTCCTGAACAATACTGACCAAGTGGAAAGAAGACATCCATTGGTAATTATGACTTCCCCCAAACGATCATTGTCATAAATATGAAGCGCTCTTAACTTCAAGAAGAAGTAAAAAGGCCCCTCAACACCATGATCATTCCCGATTCTATACTCCTTTGCAAACCTAAGAACACAAGCCACAGATGGACACAAAATATGTGGAAAGGGCATGAACATTATACTATTGTTCAAATGTTGATTCAGCAATGAACGCTTATGCTCAAGTGAACCCATGGGGGGGAGTGTTCTCATTCATTATATTACTGATTCGTATGTCCTTAACTTCATTGTCAAGGAGTACACTGATGACACTGCCTGCGATACCCTTTTTTCACCTTTGATAGAGCACAATTCTCCAACCAAAATAAGTAGCTTTTGTGGGAAAGAGAACTTACAGTTACATGGAAGGATATGTTCCAGTGAGCTCTCTGAACCACACACACTAAACAGAAGATTCTCAAAGCTGTCCCTTGCATGCTCCTCAGTGAGGGCCCTCGATCTCACACTTCTTCCTTCCTACAACAATAATAATCAAAAGATAAAGAATGAAACAGTTTTGAAGCATTGCATGACATTTTTGCGTAACTTGATTAGATTAGGATGCCATTGTAGCAAAAGATGACAAAACGCTATGGTGTTTGCATGGAGAAACATGAAACAAGTATGAATAATGCTTGAGGCATTGCAAAGAAGTAGCAGATTCATATAGGCAGATGCAGACCAGAAAAACCCTTTTCCAAAAAAGAATGACAACCAGCTCCTGCCCTTTTAGCTTCATAGTGTTTTGCTCTGGATTTCTTCAACAGAACAGTTTTCCTGTTCATCCTTCCATTTGAGAGGAACAACAAGATGACATTGGGCAGGAAATCAAAGAAAGTGTTACTCAGAGGGTGATTCCCAGGGGCCACCATAGGAGGCAAATGAAGAAGTCAAGAAAGAGGAGCCAATCACGTAGCCAAGCAGCAGCAAGAACTGGAAGGTTGTTGAGAGCTATGATATGTCGAACGAGGTGAAAATAAAGGATGATGGACATATTCAACATTTGAAAAATGACACAAGAATGTCATTGAAAAATGTAGCAGCCAGATCATTCTGTATTTGGATAACAGGATAATTGGACATGAATACAGCTATAGCCGATTTATTGGAATTGACAGGTTTGCAATGAAAAGACCAGAAATTCTGGATAGGAGAATACAATGATACTTCTAGTGATAATTAGATGGAAATAAATAAACTTCTAAGTACAAAAAGTTGAAGCAATTTAAGCAAAGTTTTCCAAGTAAGCAATTCTTACATCTTTAGGTCTGCTACTTTACGAAGCGCATGAAAACTAACTAACAGTCTTGACTATAACGGTGGATGCATCCACCACTGAATTTGAAGTCCGCCAGTATCATCTTTTTAAATCATATTACAAAAGGTGATGATTCTGTAGTGATAATCAGACAGCAGCAGATGATTCACATTAAGAGGACTGAAGAACCACAAAAAGCTTTAAAAGTAAAGCAACACTTAATAGCATTAGCTTGGCTACTTTCAAAAGCACCGGAAAAATAACCAACAGCCTCAACTAGCAGATGCAAACAACAATCACATCTCCTATCTGGCATTATCACATCGGCACCGTGATATATTAAAGATTACCAGAGAATGGCCAAAAGCTCATAGATAAACTTCTCATAATCCACTACAAAAGTGCGGTTGAAGTAGATTAAAATGGTACGACTTTAATTCAAGACATCTAGAGGCAGACAGACCAGCAACGAGCACTCACCAAACCATCCTCTAGATTCAGCAACAGCCCAGTAACTCTGCGCCTCACTTCGAGGACCAGCGTCTTTACGGGTCTCTCCACCGCTGAATAATAGCAAAGCCATTTCATCTTTCGCCGTTATTTCAATTCCTTGTTCTATATGATCTAAAAAAGTAGCAGCTTGACCGGGATTCTTTTGATAAGGCTCCAAAAACCAAGAATCCTCCTTATCAACTTTCTCGCAACTCTTACTAGTATATATAGAATGACCAGCCACCATCACGAGGTTCTTGAGATTGGCGAAAGGATAATTTTCCGTAGACGCGTCAAATTCTCGATAATTACCGATAGCGCTATACCGCGACTGATATACAGATATAATTACAAGAATCGTGACCCCAAATGACAAGGAAATCAAGAAAGCTAAGAAAGGATGCAACTTATAGAATAGCGAGCACGGTTACCGAAGGATTTGAGCATTTTGACCGAGTGAAGTGGAGAGCTTTTGGGCTTTCGAGTTCTTCTGATGGTTCCTGATTCTAAGTCAAAATCGCTACCTGGATATGCAAGAAACGACTTTGGGATACTCGACGCATATGAAGGAATACTCATGATAGTGCAGAATTCAAGCTCGAGGATCGGTTAAAGCAACCCAAATGGCGCATCATCCGAACATAGACTGCCGGGAATTGCTGATAAGCTTAGATGGTGATGAGAGACCGTGAACTAGCAAGCACGATGAATCACATGATCTTCGTTGTCAGATGAACAACGAACGACCGAAAGCGATGATTTTACAAGTCGAAAAAACAAGAAATCAAAACACCCACGACGGAATTCAAAGCTGACAGCGAAGACGGTACAAGCGTTTGAGGTCGGAGCACAGAGAGATCAAGCCCGAGAAAAGGAGACGCCTCACCGAATGTTCACGAGTCGACGAACCTAGGGATCTTCTTTAGGAATGAATAGAAGAGAAGATCCCATTTCGCAGAGGTCGAAGAAGTCAAAAGGGTGAGCGCATTTCTTCCAGTCGAATCACTTGCGTTCGAGCTGGAAACTTTAGAAACCGCGGTGGGACAGATCGTTTCTTCAGGGAGCAGAGACCCGACCCGAACGGAACAGGTCGGACCTGAAAGCCCATAAATCACGCGACATGGCTGAACCCTAAACCGGGCCTTCTCTATGGATGGGCTTTTGGGGGATATGTTCCCCTCTCGCAGCTCATTACGTGCTCGCTCCAGTGAATGACAACTTCAGTCTTAGCTCGATTCGATTCCCTCTCTTCACCGCTTTGTATCCAGTCAAGAGAACAATGGCTGAGCAACTAGGCTAGCTGTTCTTCAACTGGATGAACCGGGTCGTAATCGGGTAACTTCCTATTCTCAGCAAACTTGGCGATCCTATGAATAATTTACTAGCAGACTGTTTGGGTTCAAGTATGATTTGTTCCGGAATGTGTCGGATTCGTGCCTTGAGGTTCTTTCGGAAGTTGCTTGGGGAATGAGCAGGACGAGTTCCCGTTTATTGTTGCATAATTGGACGCACGTGTCGACAGTTTCTTTTGCCTTTTTTTTTTCTTGTTTGCTCTTATGGGTTCTTTGTTTTCCCATTGTAAATGTAGCAAAGCTTGGGACTTGAAGGCTTTTATTGGGTCCATGATGAGTCTGTGCAAGTTGAAGGCGTTTGGAAACTGAAGCTCACTTGGGATTTGGTATTGCGGATCAGAATGAAGATCACCTCGTCAATGTTTCGTTGCGCTTGTGTTGTAGCTTCCCATAGTGCTCTGCCTCCAATCCGGACAGCAGGGAAATTTCTGCCTTTTTCAAAGTCGATAGCTCTGAATGGATCGGTACCGGGTCGGGGAAGATGCTGTTGCTTCGGGTCTTCCAGCCCATATGTGGTTTTGGAGGACAGGAGTTATGGCAACAAGCAGGTTATCAGCATCACTTCCAACTTTATGACTATATTCTCTCCAATGTTAGAGAACCGGAGGTTGGCTTTGAGTGCTTTTTAAACTTCTGTATCTCTTGCCTGCACTGTGCAATGCGTATACTCAAGTGATCTTTTATTGGTCTATGAATTTTCCATGTTGCAGATTTTACGGAAACTTCGCGAGGAGACAGCCTTGATGCATGGTAGTCAGATGCAGGTTTTTCATGGCGCTCTTACATTTTCTGGAGCCTTTGCTTTCCTCTATTAAAAGAAGATAAAGAATAAAGAGTTGGACGGACATTTTTAATTACCAGTAGTTGATATTGCGTCTTGTGCTGTTTGTTCTCCTAGATAGGAGAATTAAAAGAACTCTTGTTACTGACCGTGGACTACTCAAGCATCAATGTTGCAATATACTTTATGAAGATTTCTCATCTCATTTTGTTTGTCATAATCATTCAAAAATGCTAAACTTTGGCAATATATGGATTCGATTGCACTACCCGTTACATAGCTGCTTTGATTTGTGATAGTAGCAGTACCTTTCTTAAATGTTCCCTTCTGTCCAGAATGGAAAACATTTACCTCCTAAAATTTGGCATTCTGATTTGCCTCTTCCACTGCCACAGCTATAATCCCACTCATCCCCTTACAAAGGTCCAGGTTTTGCACCAAAAAGATGCTATCACTACGCATGGTAGAGTCCTGGCAAATATAGATCCTCGAGATTAAAGGCAATTCTCTCCATTAAGATCCAGTCACCCCTTGGAAAATGTAAATCCTCTATTAGCACTTATTCTTTTCTTATCCCATCACTCCTGTTTCTTGAGGATGTTAAGATGCAAAGTTCATTCATCAAAAAGCATATAACTATGCACTTGCAGAATAATTCACATTCTACACTGAAGAAACTGGTCTTATCCATATTTCCTTTTTACCATATCTGAGCTGATGACTTGTCTTCTTTCGTTAGGTTTCCCCAGATCAGGCACAACTACTTGCGATGCTTGTGCAGATTCTTGGGGCAGAACGATGTATAGAAGTTGGAGTTTATACTGTATGCATTCTCCTCTTGAAAAATTGTTGGTATGAGATGACTAGTTATTCCCGTTTGAAGAGAAAGAACTATAAACTATGCTAGTCTTTAATGATCTCCTTACCGTTCAGTGTGTTCAATCTCTTTTGGACATCCCTTCAAATTAATTGGAAAACAGGACAAAATCAATCTATCTTGAATCATCACTGATTATTTATTTTGGTGGGGGGTGGCAGGAAGAGGAGTAAGTGGGAGGTAGATAAGCCCTCGCAGCTGTTTCTCCTAGCTCATAACTATTCAGAGCATAGTTATTATAATCTATTGATTCTCGATTATATTTTTACAAGTTGATTTAATGCAAGGACTTTGAGTCTACTGATTAGACATAAATCTGTCCATTCTACTGTAACATTATTAAGAATTGGGTTAAAATGAGATCCATCTATATATTTGTTTTCGAGAGAAAAAAAAATAGTAGAAAAATCATGTGGCTAAATCTCTATACCCTACATGTGGAAATGATAATATCTAGTGGTAATTTAGATATTTTGGCATTACATCTAAACTACTTAAGAATACTTACATTTTTTTTCTCACAAGATTTCATAAGTTCTATGTATCATTGTCATTCATATCTAATGCTCGGTAACTCACTGAATGTTTTGTCTCATAGGTTTACGATTTTGACTCAGGATTTGTCTCAATTGGAATACTTTGATTCAAAGTGATTAATTACATTTTCACTTTTTTGTCACTCAGGGATACTCTTCCTTGGCTGTTGCACTTGTCCTGCCAGAGTCGGGTCTTTTAGTGGCTTGTGAAAGGGATGCCAAGTCTCTTGAGGTTGCTAAAAAGTATTATGAGCTAGCTGGGGTTTCACACAAGGTAATTTATATCCTTTACCTTTGTTTTAGCTAGTATCAGTCCATGAACTCCTTGTGGTTGTGAATTGCATTGCGAGTTGATTTGTGTAGGAACTGTTCAAAGATTTGTACTTTTCTTTTCCTTCAAAAAAAAGAAAAAAAAAAAAATTGTGACAGTTTCTTAGCATGTGTGGTTTCTAGCAAGCATAATGATAATGGACATTATTCCTATCAAATGTGCATCCCTAAAACTAAAGAAGATCTGCATTTCGAGGGTTTTCCTTCTTTTTATTTCATACTTTATGTGGTTCAAGCCTCATATTTTGTGTTTAGGTAAGTGTGAGACATGGACTAGCATCGGACACTCTGCACTCTCTTATTTTGAATGGTGAAACTTGCAGGTACCTAATTTAAGCAGTATTACTCCTCACCTTATTTAGTGATAGTTGTCCTGTGTCTTCTTTTGTTCTTCTTCTCATTTGGTTCTATATGACCTTTGAGCGGACTGGGTGCATCTGTGAACACCTTCATAAGGCTTTCTCAGTGGTGAAAGTCCTTTGGCCTTGCAATTGGCCCTTGTTGCACAAAAAGGCAATTTTTGTCAAAAGAATGGCATTGAAAATGAACGTAGAAAGCAATGGAGGACCTGCTTTATCTTTCATGATTCTGCAGAAAGCCATTCTGGCATTAATGAGTGACTTTTTCTCTTCCTTTCATAGCCACACTTAACTCCAACTTTTTTGTTCATGCAGTCTCCATCTCCACTTCACGAATCAATATATATTCTCACCTAAGATCTCTGAATTCTCTCTAGCTTATCTGTCCTGTCTCTCTACCCTCTTTCTGCTTTGCCAGGTTCACTTGTGGATGTTAGGCCATCTTGAGATCCAGTGCTGACTAATTTGACAATCTGATAGCTTCTCTCTCTCTCTTGCAAGGGCACCATTTTTTCTCAGGGATTACTCAGTGTTGACCAGTAGTCAATAGTTTTGTTGAACATTGGATGTGAAAGTTACTTTACACTGGATGTTTCGGGTATTTTGTTTACCAAACATTCATCTGCTTCAATGGAGGCATTTTAAGTCAAGCTTCTCTTCAAATGAACTTTACTAATTCAAAAAAATTCCAAACTCCAAGCTCTTCCAATTTTCTGCAGTTTGTGAATCCTTTCCCGAAGAAGTAATGCTGCGCATTCCAATTCTTCAGTAAAACTTACGTATTTATCCTATGCTAGCTTGTGTTGGGTTGCAATTTGTTGCCAATACCTGTTTATTGAAGGGTTAAAAAAGATGACTTATATGTGTATTCCTTCTTGCAGCTATGATTTCGCATTTGTTGATGCAGAGAAGAAAATGAATGAGGAATATTTCGAATTGCTGCTGCGGCTTGTAAGTGAGAGAATTACTGTTTGACAGCTGCTTTGAAACACATTGGCGCATGCAGCTTTCTTCTGCTTCTTACAGCTTTGTCTAATTTACATGTCCTTTACCTAAATAATTGCAAGTTCAAATCCCAAACTGCAGATGATGTTTGAAATCTTCAAGCATTAGTCTAACCGAAAGCATTGGCACATGGATGGATCTTATAAAACAGAACACCCATTGCTTTGGGATGTCCTCTGCCGAACTTTGCAACTTTGCAACGTCTGTTTAATTGATGAGTTGTTAATTCTTGTCATAGGTGAGGGTTGGTGGCGTGATTGTGATAGATAATGTCCTTTGGCACGGAAAAGTAGCTGACCCTATGGTGAACCTTCTTGTTCCCCTCTTTCTCTCTCCGTAGAATCCAGTGTTGAACTAGTATAATAACTTTAGTCTTTTTCTTAGAGAAGAATTGTTTCTGACAGTAATATTTCCATAGGTAAATGACATGAAGACTCTCAGCATTAGGAATTTTAATAGGAGATTGTTGGAGGATGACCGAATTAGCACCAGCATGGTATGTCACCTGCCATTTTCATGCACACTTACTACTCCAGTCTGCAGCTTTGAATAAATGTCCTCATTGTGGGCACTTTAGGTGCCAATTGGTGATGGCATTTTAATTTGCCGTAAAAGATGAGCACGGATTGGAATTTCAGGTATCTTTCCATACATTATTCATTAGACATAATCAAGAATGGTTACTTAGAATGTTATTCCCTAGAAGGACATACTGAAAAGAAACATTTGTTCATGGGATGTGCGTTGTTTGGTTAATCTCTGTAGTTAGTAAGTTCTTGAATTATCAAAACAGAAAAAAGAAATGTACACCAGCAAGTACCAACAAGATCTAATATAGTACAATGACTACGGTGTAGGGTTATAAGTTCTACTTATGATGGTCTTCTCAGTCGATTATGGTTTCTTGGATGGATTGGGAAGCCCTAGCACCATATGTATTTGGAGTAGAGATACTCCTCATCCTTCAAGCCTTTCTTTTTCCAATTCATCAAAAGTGGGTGAAGGAACAAGTTCTTGAATGGATGATCATGTGGTAGATATATGTTTTTGATGGATGACATGTAATTTCACTACTGGTAGGAGTTCGCAGAGTTGGTGTCATGGTAATGATGCATCTTTTTACGTGCTTGGCAGTGATGCAGTCCTTACCTTGGCTCATTCAAACTGTGGCATACGGAGAAAGACTAACCCAGGGTGGCAACGGTAAGATGACTCAGCTAATTGCTCTTACATTGCCCTCTACCATGTCCTAGGTGCCCCCAAAGAACGAATAAGAAAATTTGTAGATGAAGGCATTGGTGAGTGAATGGAAGAGCCCAGGCAACACAGTGTCCGCCATAAAGAAAGGAAAATGAAATGCTAACATCGACTGGTAAAGGGCTTCGGTATTTCAGTGTTGAAGATGCAGCAACGATTCAACTTATGAATTCACCTTGTTTGATTATTTTAATACTCAGGAAAGCATGTCGGTCTCATTTACAAGTTTATAAATTGTACTATATTCCTTTGTCTCCTTTTCTTTTCAAATGCATCCTCTTCAGGAATTAAAGAACAATTAAAAAAACTGAATAAAAAGGCAACATTTATTATACTGTTAAGCATAGCACAGATGAATTCCAAACAATATTGGCAGCAGTGCACAAATTCGAGCTCTTTCAAAATGAAGATGGTGCACTTTAATTAGTCTTGTCATTCTAGAGGGTTAACAGTGCGGTTTAAAAATGAGATCTTTCGGGTTTTATGGCAATCTAATGAGGGTTAAAAATGCCCGAGGAAAGCAGAACAGTAGCTGTAAATTTGGCAACAGATTGCAAATCAGAAGACAAGGCCATTGAACATTAGGGGTGGTCCATTAACCACATAGGTTATATGATGATTTTGATGGTAACATTGATGGTAGCATTTTGAGTCGCAAAAAATCCAAAAATATTGGGAAAACCCCCAAAAGATTGGCTGAATCATGAATTGATAAAAATCATATCATTAAGTGGCCCGATTATCATGAAAATAACCAAAATTAATGGATAAACAATCTCGAGCATTGATTTAAACTTATGGTTATTTGATATATGTACCAATATCAAACCAGCCTCTCTTCCAAACAACACACATGTATACGCAAATTCCATCTAAGTCGTGAGATTAAGAAGAGGGATTAGAGGGAGAAATCAGTTTTCTTCTAGATTCAACGAAGGCGTCCTTTTTTACGCATTGAAGTACCATTTTTCTTTTTCGACCAAAAAAAAAGTACCGTTTTTCTTTAAATATTTTATTAGACCTTCATCGAAATATTCAGCTTGTCAATAGCCGAAATTCTATGTTAAATGATGATATCAGAATGAGGTACTCTTAACATTTTGTGCGAGAATAATGCAAAAATTTATCAACTTATCGAATGTCCTCTGGCGCTCCTATGACTGTTTGCGAAATTTAAGTATCAAATCATTCTATATGAAATCGGGCACTCACCAAAAGAGATTCTGGAACTTTTCGAGGCAATATTGCACTTTCATTTCATTACAAACAAGACATTACAACGACATCGACAGTCGTAGTCGAGAGCAACATCATATGAAAGCCAAGATAAGTGAGTGGGAACGATTGTCTCGAAGATTAATGACAATACTGTCTTTTTTTTTATTATTAAATCTTACTTAAGGTTTTATTAGGAGCTCCTTTCACCAGGTACCTAGAGGCCCCCCTTATTCTTGATGTTTATCGTGTCCTTATCCTGCAAAAATATCAGAATAATTAGATTTATAACTTGCTTTCATCCGTCGCTCAAGCATTCAATTTCCTATTATTTGAAACAGTGAATAATGCGCGAAGCAGAAGCGCATTGCGTGATCGAATAACGAAGTCGTAATGTTGTGACTTGCGTATCGACTAAAAAGAGCGTTGACGCTGGACGTGTAAACATATTATTTGGATTGAGCAATTCTTTAGAGTATCTCACCTTGCGAGCGATAAGGCACATGCATTCCCTAGTTGTCTTAACCCCGAGGAGGACGAGGAGGCCTGACCCTGGGGGATGGCGGTGGTGGAGAACTATTAACTGGTGGAGGTGGCGGGGGCGGGGGAGGGGGAGGAGGGCTGCTCAGTGGTGGAGGATTAACTGGAGATGGTGGTGGTGGAGGAGGAGGCGGCGGTGGTGGTGGTGGGTGTGTGGTGGTGGAGGAGGTGGCGGTGGAGGAGGAGGTGGCGGTGGTGGAGGAGGGGTGGTGGTGGAGGAGGTGGCGGTGGAGGTGGCGGCGGTGGCCTATGAGGTGTGTGCGGTGGACATCTCGGAGGAGGTGGTGACGGAGGAGGTGTGGTGGTGGAGGTGTTGGCGGCGGCGGTGGAGGAGGCGGTGGCGGTGGTGGAGGGTGGGTGGTGGTGGAGGAGGGGCGGTGGCGGTGGCGGTGGCGGAGGCGGTGGGTCGGTGGCGGTGGCGGTCGGAGGAGGTGGTGGCGGAGGTGGTGGTGGTGGAGGTGGCGGTGGTGGCGGTGGCCAGGAGGTGGCGGCGGAGGTGGCGGCGGAGGAGGTGGTGGTGGTGGTGGTGGTGGTGGAGGAGGTGTAGGTGGTGGAGGGGGTGGAGACTTAGGGATCGGTGGTGGAGGACAAAACTTGGGCAGCAACCAGCAGAAATCAACAATTTTTTCCGTGGCTTCCGTTGGAAAGCTAAGAGATGCCAATACCACCAGTAGAGTGGCTACCAAAGGGGCCATTGAGGACCTCATTTCTTTTTCTTTTTCCTCCAAGCTCGCCAAAGCTTGGATTTTTTGGTGATGCCATTGCCAAAGCTCTCCCACCCTTTATATAGCATTTGCCATCCCCTTCAAAAAGGGAAATGCCAGAGGGGTAGAATTACTCAAGAAACCTACAAAGAAGTCAACTACGATGAGAGGAAATTAAGTGCTCGTAGATATAGGAAGTTTGGGAGGACACCTATGCACTTAATTGATGAATTATAATAGGGTCAGCTGCATATATACATGGTTGACGGGTAAAACTATAGATAAGTCTCTTTGTTTTTCACAGAATTACACTTCAGTCTCCCAAATTTCAAAACTTCATAGTCTTGCCCTAATAGTATTGTGTTATTTATATAACAAAATCTAATACGATCTCCAAATGTTCATGGAGCGGTAGCATCTTATGGTGTTGAGTCTCTTAACTCAAAAATTACAACTAGCGAGGACCTTCGACAAAATTATCAACAAAATAAAAAATAAAAAATAAATTTATTGTACTTGTGTCATTCAGTCCTAAACCTTTCAATTGTACAAATGTAGTCTTAAAACTTTTGAGGATTTGTCAATTTAGTCGTAAACTTTTCGATTGTACCAATTTAGTTCTAAAATTTTTGAGGATTTGCCAATTTAATTCTACACTTTTTGACGATTTGTAAATTTAGTCCTTCTATCCAATTTTTTTTGCCAAAAATCGCTACCACCATCAATTGTGGGCACTAATGTACATAATCTTTTTATTTGTTTCATGTTATTATAAACTTTTTATTTAAAATATTTTATCTTCTTTTCTTTCTTTTTTTTCCTAGCCTTATGTCTGTGAGGTTGACGGCCGATCCTTGCTGGCCATAAGCAATAGTGTAGCGCCTTGCCTGTGGCCCTAGAGGGCACGTAGGACCTCATCGGTGCACGAGGACTGCAACACCTTGCTTAGACGAGGGGAGATTGTTGTCCCTTGCTAGTTGCCAGCGAGCGTTGGCCAATAGCCCCATCGGCCCAAGGTTAGACGATGAAAAGGAAAATAAAACGAAAATAAAAAAATAGAAAAAATAATTTATAACAAATTTAAAAATCTACAATGTTGATCATACCACGTAGGATAGCCTATACTGAGTAAACTATCATGTTAGCAATTTCAGGCCAAAATTGGAAAATCGTCCAAAATTTTAGGATTAATTGGCAAGTCATCAAAAGATTTATAACTAAATTGATAAGTGTTCAAAAGTGCAATAAACTTAGAATTTTTTTGGTAATTTTCCCAAGGAACTTCATTTCTTTAGATAAAGGAATACGAGGAATCCTAAATCCAAATTTTTGTTTAGAGAATTTTACTATTTAATTAAACAAATATTATGTAGATTTTTTTTTATCGAAAAAGATTACGTAGTGTTGATGAGTAAACTAATTTACTTTTTAAACTGATAACTACTTCAGAGATGTTTTATACTCAACTTTAATATGAAAGTTAGGACAACAAAAATTTACAACAGAGTATCCTACGAGGTCACATGATATGAAAGAGGAATTATCACTTAGGTAGTATTTGTTTCGGAAAAAATATCATGATGAAAAAAATACTTTCTGGAAAAAAAATTTTGAGAAATATTTTTCTCTTTTTAGGTTAGGAAAATAAATTTCTTAATTTTCAACATGCATATTTTCTTAATCAGATCGTAGAAAAAATTTCACTTATACATGCACGCCCTAATATGTAGACGATGAGAAGGCCCCCCTACATGATTAAGCTCAGAATGAAACTCAGATTATTGGTCTAAGAATGAGAATGTTAGTACTTGCTAGAACAAAGAAGAAATTCATGCCGTTTCGCCTAAATCATGCGTCAATTTCATTGTTCATTAATCACTAGAATCAACTCCCAAGAATTTGTGAATGAAAACACGGTGCAATCACGAGTATGTTTGACCTACAAACATGACATTCATTACTTTTTCTGGCGAGATTGCCAAATTATTGAAATTGAGACACCCCAACGTTTTGATAAATGGTGAAATAAAAGGATCTTATATTATAATTTGTGAAAGAACCCTAGTTTATGGTACCACACGGCACGTTGTGCAAAGGAACCTCAAGTCGAAGTAGCTTGTGGTCGCTAACTATGGATCTATCCATCTATAAATGCTATTCTCCTCCCATATATATATATATATATATATATATTATATATATATATATATATATATGCTATTGTCCTCACACACACACATATATGTGTGTGACTATTATATTGTATGTACTGTTGCTGTATATGTAATGTTAAAGAAAATTGGACGTATATTTGGCTTCAAAAAATAAGAATGTGGACATCTTATTGGTGGCTATCTTGTTATGATTCAAGCTTAAGAGAACAACTATTTCACAAAAATACCAAAACGAAAGGCACGTATAATGTGTCAATGCAAAAATATATGTATCTTGCTCCAATTGTTTTCAAGGTCATCGGTGCACTCACACAAATACACACGGTCAAATTATGACCTAACTAGGTTTAAATACTACGATACTAGGCTTTAGCTAGGACGAACCCCAAAAGGAAGGTAGCTAAATTAAGGGATAATGATATTTATTGCAAATGTCTTAATTTTTGTCCGTTTTTAAATCAGGCACCTAAATTTTTCGTTCAATCACATGCCTCATTTTACCAAATCAGCCTCAGTGTGGTGCTTCCGTTAAATTTATGGATGGAAATAACTGACTTGGTACGAATGTGGTTAGGTAACCGTTTAGAACGATGATGCAGTGTGCTTACACAACAAAAATTGTCCAAAGATGCTAATTAGGATGCCAACTAAGACGAAATAATAATAGTTTTTTTCCCTTTTTTTTCCCTTCTTCTACTCTTTCTTCTTCCTTCTCTGTCCAGACATGGCCCTCTCCTCTTCTTCTCCGGGCAGCCACAGCCGTTGCTTCCTGACGCCAACATCGACGGCGACCTACAACACCCTCATGTTTGTTGCCATGTCTATGGGGCCGACATCGTGCCGTACCCATCATTAATTACTTCTTAACTCTAGAACTTTAACCGATGACTAAATTTTTTTGTAGGGGCGCTGCTCCGATCTATGATGCCACCGCCTCAGACTCAAGGCACGATCTCAATTAAGGCGAACCACCTCCTGATTCGAAGTGTGCAACCTCCAATATGAGAGCGTGCATATCTAATTAGGGGCACACAGAATTCGGTGCATGTTGGTGACCTCCGGCGGTTGGTGGTTGTGGCAATAGCAACCAATCGTGGGTCGCTATTTGGCCCCTGGTGGACGTTAGTATATCTAATTCAAAGTTAGACTTAGAAATGGAAGGAACCCACGAGTACATATGGAGCATATAAACCCCACAAAGGAGAGATATATATTTTATACTCCTTACGTGCAAGCCGGATAAAGAACGCCATGTGGATTGACACTTGATTTTTAACCTGTTATTTTTAGAAAATTAATAGAAATAAAAAAATTCACAAAAAAAAAAACTTTAGAGCCCTGGCCAAGCACAAGGAATCAATTTGAGCAAATAAATATTTTTCGTGTTTTTTCGATATTTTTCAGAATTTCTTTTCATTTAAAAATAGCCAAAAATCAAAGAAAATACCCACATGAGGTTAGGAAAATCTGGAAAAAATAGTCATTTGTCTTCTTTTAATCTCAATTTCACTTGGATCACTTTTTTGCTTTTGGAAAATACTCAATTAGGATCATAGTCTTCCCAAATCATAGGAATTCATGACCTAGTTGAGCCCAAAAATCAATTGCCTCCTTCTTGTATTATTTTTTTTTTTACTTTGTGTCAACTATGACGTTTGGTGTAGGGACCTTTATTCACTTCGGTGAAATCAATTTCGTACTTTGGACATATTCAGAATTTGATCTAATAATTAGGGTATTTTTGGACCTAATTCGGGCTTTCATAGGTAATCCCTCAAAATCTATTTCAAAAATCTCCATGTGATGAAAAAATATGAGCTGGTTCTTTGGAGGGAAACGACCAAAATTTCTCGCCCAGTCCTAAATCTTTCAATTGTAAATTTAGTCATAAACCTTTCGATTGTGTCAATTTAGTTCTAGAACTTTTAAGGGTTTGACAATTTAATTTTACACTTTTTGATGATTTGCTAATTTAGTCTTTCTATACAATTTTTGCCAAAATTGCTAACGTGGCTATCTAATCGACACTGACCGTCTTATGGGCACGGTTAGCAATGATGTATATAATTTTTTTTTAAAATGTCATTATGAAATTTTTATTTTAAATATTTTTTTCTTTTCTTTTCTAGCCCTAGGCTTGTGAGGTTCACGGCTGATCCTTGCCGGCCATAGGCAACGGTGTCACACCCTCGCTTGTGGACCATGAGGGCATGTAGGCCCTCATCCATGGTCTGGGGACACCCTTGACTAGACAAGGAAAGATGTTGTCCCTTGCCTGTGGCTGGCACGAGTCGGCCAATGGCCTCATCGGCCAAGGTTAGACAATGAAAAGGAAAATAAAAAGAAATTACAAAATACAAAAAGAATTAAAATAATTTAGAATAAATTTAAAAATCAATAATGTTGGTCGTTCATGTGGGATGGTTGATGCTTAGTAGATTGTCATGTTAGCAATTTCAGCCAAAACTGCTCGGAATGACTGAGTTGACAAATTTTCAAAAATTTTAGGATTAAATTGGCAAGTCGTCATAAGATTTATAAATAAATTAATAAATTTGCAAAAGTGCAATAAATTTAGAATTTTTTTGGTAATTTTCCCAATGAACTCATTTCTTTAGAAAGGAATATGGGGAATCCTAAATCCAAATTTTGTTTAAAGAATTTTACTATTATAAAAAAAAAAATATTATACATAGTTTTTTTTATCGAAAAAAAGATTACATGGAGTTGATGAGTTAAACTAATTTGCTTTTTAGACTGACAAATACTTCCGAGATGTTTATACTCAAAACTTTAGCATGAAAGTTAGGACAACAAAAATTTGCAACAGAGTATCCTACGAGGTCACATGACATGAAAGGATTATTATCACTTAGGTAGTATTTGTTTCA